>NW_011627611.1:562400-654031 GCF_000204515.1 Acromyrmex echinatior | reverse complement strand
TATATATATATAATATATATATGTATATATATATACGCGTAGACTGATCTTGTAAAACACGATGGAAAAGGGCAACAGTGGTTTTTTATATATCGCTCGACGAATTGTTGAAGAAAAACCTGTCTCTTTAACGTTCCATTCAGGCGTAGCAATTTTTTTAGCTACTTAACTCACACTTTCTTTTCCTCTCGCCTTTTCTCGCTCTATCCTTTTCTGGAAGGACCGTTAAGCTATTTTACGGGAGTCTCCATGTAATTTCTTCATCGCCTTCTTCGATTCTACAGTCAGTCGCGCGAAAAAAAAGGAAGAGGGAGTGAATGAGAGAAACGAAAGATCCAGCAGCGCTGTAATTGACCGCGACAAATAAATCATAATGAGATGACTTCTTTCTCATTACTACAGCGGATGTCACGCTTTTACGCAATCTTTATCACTATTCATCGGCGGCGCTTAAACCGAAGTAAGATAGGAGAAAATCGAGGGAATAAATTCTTTCAACCCCGATGTAATCTGTTTACGAGCATCAGATAATGACGTAGCTTCTATAACAACGGAAATGATCATTTTTCCCAAGCATAACCTAGATAATTAGATATTATTTTTTACGGCTCTGCCTGTATTTTATTGCTCGTCCGCGGTTACTAAATTACATTTCCTGCAGCAGCCACAATGCTGCGTTCATTCGCGACAGTTTCCTCGGAATGCAATAAAACGCCAAATGCATTTGCCAAGCTATACGCGCTACAGAAGCCTGCGTCATATAAAAAATAGAAGTGTCAAAATATCTAGTGAAAACCGAGTGCATTATCTGTGATGTAAGAAAGTGTCGGATGAGACAGATGAGACGATAGCAGTGTTGAAGGCATTGTTTATTGAGTTCGAGATGAATCTGTTGAAAGCGAGAATTTATCATAATTTCCGATATTAAATCATATATTTTCTCGACAGATTCGATTAAGTAAAATCTTTACATGATAAAATACATTAAGATATAATAGATAAAAGAAAAGATATTGAAATCAGAAATTAACGAAAGATTATTAATAAAATAATACAAAAGCGTTAATTGCAAAAATGATTACGATAATCTTTATTGCAAGGCATAAAACGAAAATATTGTCGCTATACTTGGCTAAGCGCATTACTGCGCTTAGCTTCAAAATTACGCGGAGAAGAAATGTAGAAAGATTTTAACTGAAGACGTCATATCGTTGCAGACTGAACAGAATGTGACGAAAGAGGAAGAGGGACAGAAATAAAGGCAGAAGGGATGGAATTCTCGACAAAGGTGAGAACGAGAAATCTCTTAAGAGATGCGACGCTTTAAGGACGCATTAAAAATGGCAGGCGGCGACGAAGCCCGAGGTGCAGTCCGCAGTTTACTGTAATATAAATTAGACTTGCTGTTCCAGCATAATCTGATATATTAACGAGTCAAACCTCGGCTGTACTCTCTTCCCCGCCCTCTGCCTTCTTCCATTTCGAACTAAGACGGCGGAGATGGGAGAAGATGCACCGGCCATGATGCAGGTGAGAGGGATGCGAATGTAAGGAGAATGATGAAGAAAGAGGGGCCGAAGGGGCAAGCCCGCGGGACGTATCGTCGATTTTTACTTGCTTAGTATCTGGCTTATAGTCTTGCAGTTTTTACGGTCTGCCGATCTTGCCGGGCTTAACGCCGTAATTGAAATTGTGGCCTTGCTTATCGGCCTGTCGTAACGCTGAGAAATGGATCTTTATTAGGGAGCTGCGCAGAAGTGGCGATCGCGAGCGGAAGAGGCGAGAAGAAGAAGTGGGTGGGAGAGATTAGTGCCAAGGGGCCGGAGAGAACGACCAGAGGCAAGATACGGTTCAGGGATTAAGATAAAAGGGGTGGCATTTCTCAGCAGAAACAAAATGATATTGGCCGCTTTCCCGGGTATCGCGGATTTAAATACTCGAAGGTGCGAATGCGAGACACGTGCCTTTATTACGCATTCTCCTTCTCTTTGTACTTCTCTTTTCTTTTTCGAGATTCGCTTTGAATCCTGGCTTTTTACCCAAGTTCATTCGGTCACTATATCGCAAATCCCATGAAAGTCCAACGACGCGCCATTCAGACAAGCGTGAATAACTTTCAGAATTTCAACGCTTATAAATTGCGATAAGTGAACGACGTTTAGTGCGCTCGGCACCTTCTCGTCTTCGTGATAAGATACGCGACTTGAAACTCATTTTGCGGTCTTTTCATACGGTGGATGTTTTAATGTAAAGTTACGTGAAGTGCACAAGACAAACAATATCCTAATAGTTATTCTAAATAGACAATATGAAGTAACATTTACGGTTACGTTTACTTTTCATCGTTCTACTTTTGAAATCTCGAGGTTTCTTATAATTCTCATTCTTATATAAAAACATTCTAACTTTATCACAGTTTAATACCAATTTTTTTAATAATTAGAAAGTTATTATTCTTGTACAAAAATTGAGAGATTAATTATTATTTGTCGTAATTTTTCAATATTCAATGTTAAAATCTGATATAATTTTACTTTAAAGTTAAGTTTTGAAATCGATTTATAAAAATGAATATTTTTAAAAAATCAAACCTTTATTATCTATTTTTATTATCTATTGCTTTTAATATAATTCATATTCCGCACGATTATAGGAACATAAATAATTTTGTTGATCATTTTCTAATTAATAATTCTTTTTTTGATGAATTGTTCGATACGAAAATTCTCGCGTTTAGTCGTAATACGATACCGCCAATTTAATTTAAGTTATTCAATAAAGAACACGCAGAAACTCGTCAATTCTCGTTACAACAATTCGTATTTTCATGTAACGTCGGCGCGAGTAAAAAAAATATTTAGAAGAGAGGAGAAACAATTCCAATAAAATTGGAGAAGCGACGGTCGCACACGCGGTGCGTTGCGTCGTGCGCGCACGATTAAAATAATTGGAAATCTATTGCAAAAAAATATATCGCCAGTCGCGAAACAATTGATCCTTCCGTGTCGATTCTTTTTCGCGTAATGTGGGACATCGAGCTGCGTTTGAATGATTTATTTGCAAACGCTGGCTTTTTCGAGTGCGCGCGTCGTCGGTGAACTTGATTGAATTATATCGCTCTTGTGCTCACGTAATAAAATTAGAATTTAATATTATCGATTTTACACACACACACACACACACACACACACACACACACACACATATACATGTGTATGTAAATGTATATATAATATATATATATAATATATGTAATATATATAATATATATTTATGATATGCTTGAATACACGCACCGACGACATTATCGGCAGCCCGCGAATAAACTATCCGCTTGACGCTAACTGCAATCCAATTGGCAATCCACTGTAACTTGTTTCCCTATCAGTTGCAATTCGAATATACATATAAACTTGTTGTGGATAACGTGCCGCGCGAACTCGTTCGCCGCGATATAGTACTGTCGCGTTGGTGTCGTTAAATCGCATCAGCATCATTAGAACGGGTTCTATGTTGAATTACATCTCGTATACCTCTGATTTTTCAAATTCACTAAATATAATCCAGGCAGCGGAAGAGGTGTAAGCGGATTGCGCGGCGAATCGAGTGATTTTAAACTTTAGAAGAAAACGCTTTTTTATTCTGCAATGATAATCTGCATCTTAAAAACTAAAACAACAATTTCAATGATAATGCATATTTTTAATCACTTCATCAATTTAGGATAAATTGTATCGGATTTAAACGCAAATTAAAAATACATAGTTACGGCTCCAGTTTCAATTACAAAAATAGTTCGATATATTTGATCAGGAAATACAATCTAGATATTTTGTTGATATTTATTTCTATGTGTGTATGAGCACGATATATACATCATCTTAATTTGTGAACGTAGAAATTATTCAGAATATTCTGAATCGAATTGAATATAATCTAATTTGATCAAATTGATTGAAAGAATTTCAATAACTGTTAAAATAATTATATATAATGCTATTGCATTCAACTTGTTTTGCATGATCGTTTCCTAATTAATCTACGTTGACTGTAAACAGCGTATTGATCGGACTTGAAATTGCGTATCTCTATACGATTAGAGAAAGTGGTGACTCTCGGCAATGCAATGGGTTCTGAAGTAGGTTTAATGCACGCGAGTTCGATTCGCGGTCGCAATATTGACGAGTCTTAGTCGAGTAGATAAAATCACTCGGAATGATGCTCTCTATAACCACTTTTCATTGCATTGAAACCGATAAATAGTCGAGTGTAACGACGTTGCAAAAAAAAAAAAATATGCTACTCATGCGTTCAAATAAAAAAGTGAGATGCAATAACCCGTATAATTATAAGGACACTGTTCCTTTGTTTATATATTAATTCCTTTCGCGATGGTCAATGAAGAAATTTTTGTGTTTAATCAGAATTCATATGCAAGTTGCATAAATTAAAAAGTTTTCAATCGATCGTTCATATTTGTTTTGAAAATGAGAAGTCATAAATCAAACACATCTAAGTGATCGTTGTAATCTTATAATCTTTGTGAGAGAATAGATAAGCTACCAGATAAACTGTTCAAGAAATATACGATTGGTTAATTTAAGAGATACATTATGTTTCATTGCACGAGTGAAAAAGAAAAGAATGAGATTAGAGTTTGTTAATAAGCATAAAAAATAAGAGAAAATAAATAAAAAAGATTTATCAATATTCTTGATAAATCTTTTCAATAAGATCAAGGTTCAGTAAGGTCGATTTAATTTCTCGATACGAGATGTAGGTATCTTTATACTGAGTAAATGAAGATTTATAAATCTTGATTTTAATCATAATTGTTTATCTTAGTTTGTTTTAATCGCGAATGATTAAAGAGAATTTATTTCAGTCTTTGTTCGTGACGTGACTAAAATTTCCTTCGCTGAAACATGGATAGAGATACTTTATCTTCATTCATAATATGTAGCGAGGTTATTAAAATACGTTAATTATGCTTGGAATAACGTTGCTTTAGCCTCATTTGCAAGTTTTAATGTTGCTCTTGAAATAAAAAATACACATTTTCCTTAAAAACTAATCGCAGTTGTTTTGTGTATTCCTAGCGAATTAATGTTAATGCGACGTAATTTTCACGGGGAAGCATACATATGTTTTCTGACCAATTGCAGTTCCCGTTGGCAGTCAAGAATATGTTATTGTCACGTGCAATATATACTCGTGTATAAACGTGTATAAACGTGTGCTCGCAACAAGAAGGTCTGCACGACGAATCGCGGACTGCCTGTGCGGGAAGACTTAATGGCTCTGTTAATGTGTACCTCTGATAATTAGTATAAAATTGCTCGCAATTTATAATTTAATTACAGCCACTCCCACCACCGAAAGCATTTATTCACGTTCGCGGATTTGAGTTTGCAACTGGATATTCTCGTCGTGAATGCCAGCCGTCGTTCTAGCGCGTCCAATGGAAACAGATTACGTTAATTATCGTCCGCCATATATATTCCTGCTTAACTCCCTTTGTTTTTGTAACTGAAATTATGCTGCCGGCGTACTATTTATCTCAAGGGATCGACCGAACCAACATCTCTCACCTGGTTATATTCCGGAAGATGCTACAGATCTAATATTATTAAGCTAATAAAAAATGGAGTAACATGAAAATACCGAAAATTGAAATTCTATGAATTTCCTATACATATATTTAAAAGTTAAATATCTAAAGTATATTTCTAATATATAGAAAAGCAACGTACTAACGTATTAACGCCTACACTCGTTCATGCAAAATACGAACAGGTTTCTCTTCCTCGCAAAACGTGTCTAAAACTCGTACTGCCCTTCTCTCCAGTCTTCTTTCGCAGGATAACATATCTGCTGAAAAGAAAAGAATGTTAAAGCAAAAGAGGAGGTTTAGACGGGCCGTAGTAATTTCTTAACGGTTCCAGAAATTATGCGCCTTAATTATGCGGCGCTTGGAGGAAAGAGGAGCGGAGACGAAGAGGAGAGCTATGCGTTTTAGAGACCCCACGGAATGGCTAATTGCCGCGCTCTGCCAGTTTGATTGCAATTCTTTGCGAAGCATCGAAGGAAGAGAATGCGGAGCGAGAGAAGAAGGCCGGAGCGGGGGAATATTAAGGCGGAAAAGGGAAGTTATTCGCTGCTTAGGAATAATTGTTAGAAATAATTTTTCACTATCAAGACATTGCGAGATAATTGTAGGGCGTAACGGGGGAGGGAATTTGCAGGATGGCAATGTGTGCGTGCACGTGTATATGTGTTTATACACGTGTGTGTACACGACAGTAATGGATAGTTGCTCGTTATCCGTGCGCTCTGCTAGGGGAACTGTTCGAAATTATAACCTCCGCGAATGTTTTACGACGCCGCCGAGCATTGTGTACGAAACCCCGTTTCCATTTTTCTCAGCAACTCGCGCGTCTCCATTTTTCCGGACCGCAGCACGGAGCCGCTGGGAATTTATGCTTTACTTAAGCTCGGCGTTCGCGTGACGTTTTCGGAAATTTTGGGACGGCAGCTTAATTAATTTATTACCATGTGCGGTGACTTCAGAACCAAAAGTTGCTTCCAGTGACCCAATTTCTCGGATCGCTCGCATATTATACGTGATTAACCAGCACGTTCTAATCAATGTTTCATGTTTTTTTAAGGAAAATTCTCTGCGAGTTCTCATTAAATCTTTTTGCGATCGAAAGAATATGAGTTTTTATAATTACAGAAGAGTACATGAAGTGCTTTGAAGCATATGTTTGCTATTAAAACCCACAGAATTTTTTTCAATCTGAATACATCACTTTCAATGAAAGAATGATTAATTGCTCTATTTTTCCAACGAATTTCCATGATTATTAATCCTCAAAGTTTTGCTGAAGCAATGTCCATATGAAGAAAATAAAGTTCTTTTTCATTTAATTACTTAAATATTTTTTTAATTTAATTATTCGCACTTTATTCACTTTGATGTTTTAAATTTTCAATTCTTCAACCCCTCCATATATTAAATAATCTTATAATTCTATTACGATTACATTTTCCCAAAGGAAAACTTGCCGAAATACAATCAAAGGGAAACGTGAAGAGTGCATCCTTTTACTTCCTCTTTTTAAATACCAAATACGCACGAGTAAGTTAATTAACATTTCTCGGCGTTGGCTTTTGCCGTAAAGAAATTTTATTATTAATCATCTTTAAAATTCGCGCAAATAATAAGATAATTTTAATATTTTTTAAAAGTTTTGCTTCTTAAGATATAGAAATATAAAGAGTTCTGTCGTTCTAGGCATTAAATATCACAGTCAAAGTTAATTTGAAAAGAAAAATCCTTAATAAATGCGAAAATATTTTGAACGTTCTCAAAATGTCTGTATTAGAAATATTCACAATTTTACAGTTAACTTCGTCGATAAATATATTCTAATTTTTACGAATTATATAAATCGTCTTATAAATATATCATTTATCAAGATCAATCGCGCACATGTACTTAAAAGTAAAACATTTTACTTATATTTGATTTAAATATTCTAGGAGCCACAAAACATTGTTTTATTTTTTTATTAATAAGTCACAACATTAGTTTCTCTTTGAAATGTCTTTCTTTTGATTAATATTAAAAATTCGGTTAAAAATATTTAATCGGCATGCACCGAAATTACGCGGCTCTTTTTTTCGGTACGGATGCAACGAAGACTTTACTGCGTGTAATGACGACTTACAGTGGGTGGCGCATTAAAATGTTTGTTTTTTCTTGGGCTCCTTGGACGACGTTAACTCACCGGCTCATGCTCCGCTCCCTAGAAACGCTTCGCCCGTAAATAATACTTTCTGCGCAAGTGTCACATAACGTCTTCTCGCTACATGGACTTCGTTTCAGGCGCGTTTTTGCGGCGACCTGCGACGACGCATCGTCATATTCCTGGCACCGACGCCGGATTCCCGACACTAGTTAATAAACTAAAAAGCAAAAGGAATAGTAAGAGCGAAAGAAAGAGGGAGAAGTAGACTGAGAAGAGAAGAGGAATGAATAGAAAACTAGTGTTAAAGCGTACGTCAGAGTGGGACTCAGCTAACTAGCTTCCAGGCCACCCCTAAACTTGGCTTCTCATTTTCTGAAATATAACCCAATGTCCATGTTGCCATTCCATTCGACAAACTCGACTACTTCTGAATAGGAATAGAGATAGAGATAGAGATAGAGTGCGCGCATCAAAGTAAAATGAAAGGAAAAAATACATAAAGAGAAGCGAATATCCGCAGCTTTGAAATCATTCTGTGCTTAGACTTTGAGTAAACTATTTATCTTCGACTAGTAATTCGATAAATCCTCTAGAACTCACCGTTCTTTCCTTTTAGCAGACGCATTATCTTCTTCTTCTCTTATACTTATTCCTTATTCATCCGAACAAACATTTTCTCTCTTTCTTCCTTCTTTTTCTTTCCTTTTGCATATCTTCATCATGAAGCAACTGAAACAAATACGTATCGCAACGAGGTCAGAATTTTCCGTGTTTGAATGGTTTTCACAGTGGAGAAAGAAATTCAGTGAAACAGAACTTGCTAGGAAGATCATTGAAAATACGGATCCGAAAAAGGGTTGTGGTTTTCTGTGAACTTTTTTTAACACCAATTCTTATTATATCTATAAATGTCCACAAAAATGTTGCGGAGTAATAATGAGTTTAATATCGACATCTTAAATCTCATTTATTTTTATTATTAATGTATATTTTGCCTAGTCATAAATTTATAATATTTAGCATTTAGCTAGTTATAAATTCGATTATGTAGATTTATTAGTGCAATAAAGTTTAGTGAAATTAATTTATGAAATATATAGCATATATAATATCTATTATATCTTAACGAAAGGGAGAGAAAGAGAGAAAATGAGAGAGAAAGATTATTAATTCTGATTAAAATGAAATTGATGATGTTTAATATGAAATGACATTTATCAAACTACATATGAGAGATGATGTGTATAATATCAAAATTTCAGTTATAAAGTATACACAAGATTTTGCGGTACATATATATAATATATATATATATATATATATCTCAAAATATCATTCTATTCCATACTGAATATAACATTTCATACAACGATCATGGCACCGATTTAATATTGCACACTGATCTCTCAACTAATTCAGTAGAAACCACAGTGAAGCATTGAATTGATAATATCTATAATATACATTCGCGGAAATAACCCCTGCGATCGACGCCGTTTCTAGTTCTCTCTCTCTCTCTCTCTCTCTCTCTCTCTCTCTCTCTTCCCTGCAGGGGGAACTTCGGCAATAATTCAGCGCGCTTTTTGCGCGTGTCGCGAATATAGATCGCGGCCTCCACACGCGCGCGTGCGAATCGATCGCGCGTCGCGCACCGTCGCTTTTTGCGGTCACGTCGAGCGATGTTCACGGCGGAGACAAATGAACTCAGGTCATGATCATTTTTCCAACTTCGTCCCGCGACTTCTTGTCGAGCGGTGCAAGGTGAATCAGCTAAAAAAAAATGCTGGAGTTCTGCGAGCCGCGCTTAGAAATATCCGATCGGCGCGTAGCGTCGCGACGCCGCGCCACACCACGCCGTTTCGCAGACAACTTTTTGCCTATAACTCAGAGCTTTTTGTGTTCGCCTCACGTCGAACGCAAAGTTTCTATCCATGTATACGGATCGTTTGTTGCGATAAATGTTGCGTACCATCCGCGCCACGATTCGATATGAGACTTTCATTTCCGCGAAACATTGCCTTTTACGCGCCGAGATGATTAAATTTCTCGCGCGTACGAAATGTAAATTTAAATGCGAATGTTAAATGGATGTTTTCACTTCTTCAATTAATCAGATACCACCCTGCGATAAGGATATTGATAGAGATTTCTATTATTTATAACTTTCATAAATATAACTAGCATTATTGCTTATAACTTTTATAAACATAATACAAAAATATATAGAATTTTTTTCAATTGAATTGATGCCACATGGAGGAAACGATTTCGCTGAAATATCTAAAAATTTAGTTATAGATATAGATCTGAAAATAATTTTATTGAACTTTTTAATTTAAATAAAAAATGAATGAGGTGTAAGACGCTCAAGCTGGTTACTAAGATGTCAAAACTATTTGCAACGATACTCGTCATGCTTGAGTTTCTTATATAATTATTTTGATATTTCAACGAAAAATTATTTCCCGATCTATAATCCTGAATTTTTAGATATTTTAGCAGATTGTTCTTTTCGTGCAGACATTATTGAACGATACCAAGTAAATGCATTTTTTATTAATAAGAACTTTATACACAACGGATAAAGCATTAGAAAAGAATTGGAAAAGGAAAGCCGAATGTACTCAGAATGACACGGAAGAGTTAAGAATACCGAATCGATTACACTACGTTATGCTAGAACAATAGCACTCAATATCGAACAAAAAAATTGTCGTTGTGACGATAAAAAGTTGAGAATTCATATGCTATAGATGACTATAGATACTAATAATATGGTGTGTTCCGATATATCCTGTTAGTATTAAAAAGTACAGTATATGTATAACACAAACCATAGATTTGTAGATCTGGTAGTGTCGAAACATGTCCAATATATAGTTAATCGTTATTCTTCTCAATGACTTAGCCTACATTCATTTTTATTTCATTGCACAACTATTCTTCCAAGAATTCACCTTAATAAGATAAAATCAATTCAATCGTTCACATCTGTCATCCTTTTCCACGCTCCTCGGTCAACGCACCTCTTCTCCCTTTATCATCATTCACTCTCTCCGGTGCTCGCTGGGATTCTCTTGCCCTGCGGCTTTTCCCTCTCTGTTCCTCTCTTTCTCATATACATTACTCTACCTCGGTCCTTGGCCTTCTCCTTTGATCCTCTGCATCCATCCTTTGCTCTCTTTCGCCGGGGCTCTCCGGGCAATCTCGCTCGATAGAGCCCGCGTTAATTTGCATAGCCACTTCGAGAGCCGCACGATCAACGGCCGCTATCGTATCGCTGTAACTGGCGTAATATTGCGCCGGTATGAACTTATCGCTCAGGAAACGATACGATGCCGATACTTTTCTTCTGCTCCTCGCACGCTCGATCTTAAGTCGCGTTTAAAACATCGAATGCCATCTCCGCACGCTATCGCTGCATTTTTTAGAATCCTTTTCGTTGGATTGGAACGATGTGTTATATTAAAAATTTATGGATGTATAAGCATATATTCGTATGCACGAGCACCGTTTATATCGACAGCGAAGGACTATAAAACGAAAATTGACAGCGGCAATTGAATTTTTCAATAAATGCTATGCTTCACAGTTGTTTATACGCTATATTTGGTTGTCCGGCTGTCAATAATACGACTTGAACCGCATCTTCATTAACTGATTATTAGGATAAAATTTCTCAATAAAATCGTAACTTCAATTTTTCATCATTAAACCAGCTTTTTTTCCCATAAAACAAGTTAAGCGAAATTATTCCGTGTACATATTCTCCAAGACGAGCTCAAGTCTCATATTATTTCCAGAAAGTAAATTCTGATTAAACATTTCATTTTTCAATCACGCTGATTTCCAGAGATCCCAAACTACCCGAAATTCAAGGCTTTCAATTACTCCTACAGATAAATTAGATCGCGACCGGTAGATTAAACCGGTCCAGCTCGAACGCGACGGTTATGACTCGTAAAAATCGAGTCGCATCGATCAGACGGCGTGCGAGTGGAGGCTGGGAGAGTCGAGAGATATATAAACGGCAGGGAACGAAATATCCCCGGGTCGATGGCTCGAGCCTGATGTCACAACGAATGCCTTATCGATACCGTCCTGTCGAACGCTCATACGCGAGATATTCCGCATAGCAGTGTCTCGGTAATTGGATACACGATCGGCCCGCGGTGGTTTTCGTGTCGAAACTCGATCTGATCCGCGAACGACGGATTCAGAAACGTCCCGCGCAAGGTACACCTGCCCGTTTCGACAGGCCACGACGCGAATGACGATAGTGTAAAAGCGAATTTGCACAATTTACTCTTGACGGTCGTTCTAAATAAATCGTTCAGTCTGAAAGATAAGCGGGACAACGAAGTTTCCCGAAAATCGATTATCCATTTGAATAACAAAACGTTACATAGAAAGAACGAAGTTTCGCTGAAGTATCGAAAAATTTAGTTAGATACGGATTTGAAAATAATTTTGTGTGAACCGTCGAAACATCAAAATAATTATGTAAGATGCCCAAATCAGTTGTGCTAAATTATAACAACTTTTTGCAGCATTGTCATCAATGCTTATGCGTTCTATAATACATAATTATTTTGATGATTTAATAAAATTTATTTTCAGGTCTGTAACGTTTTTTCCATGTACTTTATCTAAATGAATCCATCAAAATATACAAATTCTATTTAAGTCCTGTATAAATTTTAGCTATGTAGTGTTTTATTCCGAACAATTTAGGAACAAACGTACATGTGTGTACGCATAAAAATGTTTAAATTTCAACATTGTTACAATAACTACATTTAAATTGCATTAATTTCTTATGATATGTCTGTACCGCAAAGTGTACCTGTGCATTCGCGGTAAATGATTAATAATATTCCGCGTACAGGCGAACGAAGCTCAAGTCTTCGATTCGCAGATTTCGACAGCGGAAACGACGTCGGGACGTTGCCGTCGTTTGTAGATCGCCCGGAGTCTCACTTGCACAGATGACACGATAAGTCCTTCGAAGTCATCAATACTTTTCACTGTGACCATTTGAATGAAATATCATCGCGAGCGAATGCAAACGTGCACAACCTGAGGCAAAATTAATACACCGACCTCTCAAAATGTCCACGAAATGCAAAATTTAGAGGAATTACATTAAATTTTGAGTTTTAATTCTAAAATCTTCTCTAATTCATAATTGATCCAGAATACCAAGTGAAAAGGATACTGATCTTTATATTCTCCACACATTAATAAAATTTTCTGTTTGAGAGAAAACAAATATACGTTCAACATTTGTTTCGCAAAGAAAAGAATAAAGGAAACAAATGTAAGAAGTGCAAAACATCATTATAAAGAAACAAATCGATTAATGTGCGTATTTGCTCGAGATGCATTTTGAGATAGTCTCATACTCGTTTCCACCAATGTAGATTAACTTTAATCTCGGTTCAACTGACTTTTTATGTATTTCTAATTTTATAAATCAGAAAAAGATGAAGAGTTACTTAAATCGTGATTAAAATTGAACTACATTGGTAGAAATGGGCATTAGTCGACCAGGTAACGAATAGTCGATGCACGATAATAATCCATGTCGCCTATAATAAGCCGATCGCGAAGTAACTAGTAATGCGCGCCGGTGACTGATTCTAGCGGAATTACGCGCCACTGATTAGCGCGATACCATAATCCCCGTAAATATGATTACGAGGAAATGATTATCCGCGTGCCGAACCGGTCGTGCATACCAATCGATAGTTATGAGTCCGTAAATAGATTCTTCGGAAATTTCGTAAAGCGAACATGCAGCATCATGGAAACAATGAAATCGAGAAATAATATGTGAGAATATTTGCTATACTGTAATAACTCGCACAAGATGAGTTGTATGATAATATTTTACACACGGGGCATACAAAATTCCACCGTCAGATAGGGAAAATTGATACAACAATGTTCTGTGAAATGTTCGATGAAATGTCGCATAGTATTTGTGTAAATGTCGACATGCCATGCATTTTTTCGTTCGGTAATAAACAATACCGAGTAACGCTCGGAACATTGCAAAAACAAAAAGTAAAAATTAGAACGACATGCTTCGACATTTCATGATATAGTATAGGATGACATATAATAATTATATGAGTTATTCTTCTATTTTTACGCAAGCTTGTCGATACATTCATAGTAATTTCCGGATCGCTTTAATTGCCCGCTGTTATTTTGCAAACTCGTTAACTACCTACACTGATAGCCGTACATTAATTATAGAGTTCAACATTTCTCTCTCTTTTAACGGTAACATTTTCAGATTTGATTCTCTCTAGATTTCCGTAAAGATTTTTTTTATTTAAATCATTAAATACAAAATATTCTTATAATTGCGTTAGATATAGTATAGAAATTAATTCTCTTAATAGTTGATTGAAATAAATTTGTCCGTTGAAAGATCGGAAATTATTATCGTGTGTCGATATAGCCATAATTATGTACAACGTGAATTAGATACAGTAAAAAAGAGATAATTATTTTAATAATTACTACTTTGCGTGAAAACAGTTTTTTTAAATTCGAACAGTCTCTCAGTTTTTCATCGTTTTTGAAAATTTAGTTTAAGTTATTTCAAAACAAATTTTACTCTCTTTGTGAAGTGAAATTTATAAAGGAAAAGGAGTTAACTGACTTTAAAAAATTAATAAGAATAATAAAAATTCTTTTATAATATTAAAATTTGTATTTTCTAATTGTATCAATTTAATCTATTATGAAATAAAAATTCATAGATAAGTCAATTGTTGAATAGTTTTTTATATGAAGTGACTATTAGATATGAATGTATATAAATTTTAAATAAGAAGATATCCTATATTTGGTTGACGCGGATCTTATTAGTTAAGTATTTCTAGTATGAATTTATAAATTCTGATCCTAAAGTGTTTTAATTTATTTTTCGTAAAGATATATATTATGTTATATTTTTTGTTAATTGTAAAACTTAATTGATATATATTCGTCAATATCAAAATTGCCATGCAAATCGATAAAAAATTTGGTTCGATTTTAATATATAGAGATAGCTTACGCGACTAATCGATGAAACGATAGTGATAGATCGGATATAAGGGAAATCGGCAATTCGTTGACGTTACCAAGTAGACACAAATACGAGAAAAACGAGCTCATGGCTCGCTATCGTTCAGATAGACCCTAATGCTTACGCAGGAAATTTGTGACCCATTGGACCGGACTCGCGAGGGTGCAAAGCAAATGTTTTCTTTCGATGTCCTCCCTAATGCACACATTTAAGTGTACTCCGTTCGATCTATAACGGCGACGGCCGCAAACTCCGAGCGCATCCTATCAGGACAATATTATCTCGAAAAATATTTAACAGCGATATTTGGGTTTCGATTTTATTTAATGTTACGTCCGCGGCGCGCGAGAAATATTCGGCAAATAAAATGGCACAATTGCTGCAATGATATACAACGATGGTTGTGGACTGCGGAATACGTATACGGCTTCGGTGAATCAATTTTCGTAACAAAGGGATTAAATTTTTTTCGGCAACACATGCATTTCACTCGCTAATCCTTAGGCCAATTTAGAGAGACTATTGTTTTTCTATAAAAATATGATATTTCTCTATTGACATTTTCTTTTTTAAATTTTGCAAAAATACATTTTTTTCTTTTGTTTAATTGTTCTGAATGAATTTGTAACGTTTCTCTATCGCTGTAATAAATCATGAGATCATTTCAAGTGTTAGGAAACGTAATCCACCGTGAAGTCGAAATTAGATTCACCAGCTTATAGATGATGTCTTTGATCAGATATATTTAAAATGCTTGTATTTTATTTATTCTTCCTATTTATTTTTTAATCACGTTATTTTATCTCAAAGGGATCATAATTGACATTTGATTACATTGTGATATGCAATTAATAAAAATTCTAACAGTGTATATGTGTGTGTGTGTGTGTGTGTGTGTGTGTGTATCTAGGTATATTATTGTATTAAAAATTAATTTATTAATCAATTTTATATGATACTTATGTACCTAATATGTAATAAATTGTTGTATTATTCTTTTTGTACTAAAAAAAAAACATAGTGGTAGCAACTATAAAGGTGAAAGCTATACAAGTTTTATATGTACTTTATTAATTTATATGTAATTAATTTATAAAATATTTTATAGTTGCAATTATAAAATAATTTATTCAACCATGTGTAATTCTACGTATGTAGAAAATTTGTACATTAGTTGCCATCATTATGACTTTGTCTTTTAGTATAATATGAGACACTAAAAAGGATAAATTAGTTATAATTCTTCTGTTTTTTTTTGTGATTACTACTTACACTTGATATATCTTTCAGATTTTAAAATTTATTTTCATCGATTATGTACAACTTGATTATTATACATCTTTTCGATAGATTTCTTCGAAGCGAAAATCGGGTAAAAGGCTCATAACATTATCGCGATTGGCGTACAAGTATATCATCGCAAAAAGGAGAAAGTTCTACGCGTTCGAGGGAGCTTATTTAATCGCGATTGCTATCGATTTTCCGTACCAACTATGCCTCAATGGCGCGGTTAGTCGCGACGAGTCCGAGAATCGACGAGAAGATCCTGCGGAAACTGCGACGAGATTCTGACGATAAAACAGCGGGCTACGCCGATGCCTTCAATCATGTATGAAGTGATCGCAATGAACGTTTACAGTATTGAAAGGCATGCTTTCACGGCGCGGACGCTATAACTCGTACCTTGCCATTAATATAATCTCGTATAGATCGTTTTAAAATTCTTCGTTGCGAGATGAAGCGAAGAAAGAGCCGGGCTGTTACTGCGGATCAATTCAATAGTATCGCTTGCGACGCAAATTGATTTGCGATTAATCGTGCCGCTGTAAAGTCCGAAAATATGATATTGCGTACACGTTTTGCAATTTGTCGGTATTCTGCGTTAGTTTGTATCTGATACATACCATTTTTTGAGTCTCGATTTGAGCTTATTAATTTTTACAGAATTGTTATCCGAAGTATCGGCACAAATTTTTTGCAATTAATTATAGAGTTTAAAAATACGATATTATATGTTAATTATTTTATGTATTACATCTTATTTTTAATATTCTATTCATATTATAGTTCATATTTCTCGTTGCTTACAAGAGAAATTGATTACCCGCGAGAAATTGATTAATTAAACTTCTAAAAGAAAAGAATTGCCTGTCGTTTGTAATCCAGAATAATTATTTTGTGCGGGTTAGTTTTGATTTTCCTATTTCACATGATCGTTATTTAAGTATAATAATATCGTTACAAGTAGAATTAATTTTGTTGAATTAATAAAATCCACTGTAAAAGAAACATATTTATTGCGCACACAGTTTAAAATATAAAATATTGTAAATTAATTTCTCTGTTGGTTTTGTTATCTCTCTGTTAATTATCTTTTTTATTTAATTTTGCTTTAATGATATAATTTTTATGTACATGCGTTTATTACATTATGATTGCTTGAAGGATTGGCAATATTCAAATATCATGTTTATTTATTATCTTTTATATTTATATCATACATTCATATATATAAAATTATTTTTAATCTATCTACTTTTAAAATTTAACTGAAACACTAGATCTATTAATGTTACTGTAATTTGCATTCATCGTCATTAAATGCACACTTTTTTACCCTCAAGGAAAGCGCTCTAGCACAAACAGTTATACATCCTGCGCAAGCACCAACAGCCTAATGTGCGATGGAAACGTGCGGAGGAAATCCGGTGCGTTCCCGGCGGAACGCGGAACGCGTGAATCCAACGTGATCGCGTGCGATCTCTCGATCCGTAATGAAAATTCCCGGCTGCATTGATATGCATCTACAAGATTCCGACTGAACTCGACGCGCTCCCGGCGTTCATTTCGTGCGATTTCAGGACTTTCCGCCGGAATCTCGTAAAAGCGAATTCTTCACGATCGCTCGCATCACCGTACCGTCCTCTCGGGACTGCATCCCCTTGATGCATCTAGGTAGAGCGCGATGGAATCCATTTCGCAGGTGTAATATTCTGGGACAAGTTTAAGAGCTGTCCGTCCTGTTTTTCACTGTCGAATTCGCGATAAGAAAATTATTATTAAAGTTTAAGGGATGAAACATAAGAAGTATATACATCGATGGTTCCACGCTTTCTTTTATAGATTATACACTTTCTTATTATTTCTAAATTAATTTTGGTAAATGTTCACTTTTTAGGGGATGCTTTTCCAATGACATTAACCTTGATAACCAATAACGAGCAACAGTTAAAATCTGTTGGAGGTTACTCAGGGTCATGACCTTAACAACATATGTCAAGATCAAGATTATTGGAGAAGCATCCCTGGAAGTGAATTTAATTTTTAATAAAATGTTATATAAAAATATACATTATTTTTATCACATTAACGATTAATTTTGCTATAAATTACTAATTTTAATATATTTTCATTCAAAACAGAAATCCATTTAATTTTATTTGATTTTTAAATCAAATGGAAACATGGAACGCATAGAAAAACAATGACCATTTTGGCAATAATTGTTTATTGTTTGAGAAATATGACTTTTATTATACTAAATAACAGTCACTTGGTTTGCTCAAAAGAATAATCGCCTGTGAATCTTGTTTTTAATAAATATTTCGGTTTACTCCAACAGATAACACCCGAATTATTCAACAGTAATTGTAGATTGGGAATTTTTACTAATCGACCTCGAGTTTTGTTCGGAGCATTTAATACGCGACTGATCAATTTATTTCCGAGATTCACAATGTTTTCATTTAATAAAAAAGCAAACCGGATCAAAACACGACATCGAGGACCGATAATTCCAATTTTAAAAAAAGAGCGATTGCAGAGCAGCGAGGCGCGAAAAAAATAATTCGCCAGCATATATTTCGAGCATGCAAATCTCGTTTTTGCTGGCATCACCCGGTACACTCGAAACAATGAGTTTCGGTGATCAACCCAAAAAAATTACGAACTCCCGGGATTAACCAGCGCTCTTGGCTACAGTTGAAACGAATATCGCTCGCGGGGCGGTAATTATATGAACGATTTCTGGAATCAGCAATTTATGACGAGCAAATAGTTCACTATAATTACTACTTTAAATCATTGTTTATCGCTATTACCACGTTATAGCGCGATGTAATCGTGTTTACCATAAATTCCTCCTACAACAGTATCCGATCCAATTAATTTCGAGAATTGGCTAATTACTACACAAATTACACTGCTCTTCATCTCTCTCCTCGAATCGCGTTACGACGATATACAGGTTATCGATTATCAACGTTGCTGACTGATCATTTCTGGGCTATCATTACACAAACGTGAACCAAGAAAAAAATATCTCTTTTTAATTTTCGTCTCCTACTAATAAAGATAATTTCTATTATCAAAATTGCTATTTTCTCTCCATCTCTCGTTCTTCTCTTTAACTTATAATACAATTTAAAAAGATAATTTTGGAAAAATTATTATTTTCATTTGTATTTCATTTGCAATGTAATGAATATCTATAATAATTTATATTCAGTTACTTACTATTTTGTTTTTAAGAACGATATAGATAGTGTTTTTTAGAAATACAAAAATTCTATAATAATTCGATAACGAAGAATATTTTTTCTAAGAAAAAGAGAATTACATACATCTGTGTTTAATCAAACGTCACAATAATTAATTGTAATTATTTATAACAATATGACATCGGTTTTATGCTGAATATATGATAAGCATTAAAGCATACGTTTTATCTATCGAGTTTTATTAATGTACCAAGATTTTCGGTTCGGCCTTCCACCTGGAATATAAATTTACTTGGACGTTCCACCTCTTGCCAAAAAATAATTAAGACGTTCGATTAAGATATAAGATGCAAGTATAATTCATGTTTGACAACGCGCCGTATTCTCGTGGATGATTTTTAACGGCGATACAATACGTATATATCTCGCGCAACGTCAACGATTATGTATTATATGTTGGGTGGTGTCTTCTCGATCGCGATTGGCCGTAAATTATACGGTTGCACGACCGCATATGGCCACGCTGATTGCACTCGCCTCAAGTCCGTCCCGACGGATATGTTTAATTCCATACTCGATAATGCAGCATACGTAATTAAATTGCCGAGTTTCACTGCTAATTAATAACTATTGTATCCGTGCACCCTTGTTGTCATTAACACGTATCGCGTGTATATTCAGACACAACCAGGTTTCTATTTCCGATAATGAAGTGTATTGTATATATTTTGTAACTCTTCTTCTGTCCTGTGTAAATGTTAATTGATGACGAATTTGATCTAGTAATATGTATCACTAGATAAAATCTTTTAATGACTTCTAATAAATTAATTATATAGGAGCAGCTTTAGATAAATAAAATAAAAGCAAAAACTCATTTGCACGTATAATATTACTTTCTAGTTTAAATTTATTCATTCTGATATATAACAATTTTCTTACATTTATCCATTTTAATTAGAGAAGTTCAGTCAAACATAACAAAGCTTTTCAGGCGATTATCAGAAGATTGATCAGGAAAAGATCAATAGAATATACGAAGAAGCGTAGACGCGCCAGAAGGGAAAAGTGCAATCATTATACTGGCTAGTTAAGAAATTCTCCGATGACAGCCCGGATGGAAACCCGGAATCATTGTCAACTTATAACGACATAATCATAAAGCTGATCCACTAACGATCGGATCGTGTTTCTCGGAGATGCTGGTTCACGAACAATGAGACGTGTATTTTCTTTCCGGCCATAATCAAGCAATGAAACTGTGGCGGCTCGCCACAAAATCTACGGATTATGTCGTCTATAAACTTCCTTGCCAACTTTCCTTGTTTGGGCACGGTCCCTCCCTTTATAATAGTCCTATTTCTATACGTGGGTAGAGAGCATAGATTTGTTTCGCGTGACCCTTAAGCTATCGCCTGATCGCGACAAATCGTTGTTGTACGACAAAGTTATTAACACAAAGCGGTACGTTAGACATGCTGTCGTGTGTGGAGAATAATGCTCTTAGTCAGTGAATTACATTCCTGTTGGAATGTATTGCAAATTGATTTTACGAATTGATACTTCATTTAATACGTTATATTATCGCTACATTTTACGATATAAATTCCATGACGAAAAGTAATCACCGATCATCATTTTTAAATAATAAGTATAAAAAATTTGCGCACGATAGGCAATTAATAGACGATAACTTATCTAATAACAGCAGTAAAATCTATGTGTTACAATATTGATGATTGTAATAGTAATCAATCATTTTTGTATATGATATAATTAAAGTTACATATCCTATCAATGTTTATAGATTTTTCTCGATGTCTACAACAATCATAATTTCAAAATCGAATGAAAGTTTTGTCGAAATCTCGTCGAATCGTCTTATTGATGGCGGCGCGGCTTATTATCCTTCGGATATTAGACTGGAGGCGATAACTTATTCGCGGCAAGGCTGGGCTATCGGGTACTGTCACTGGTTCGCGGTGGTAGGATATTGTTTTTAGGCTGCGGTTTTGCCCTGCAGTCTCTCTCTTCCTCTCCCCTCTCTTCTCACTCCCTCGTGCTCTCCTGGGAAATTGGACCTGGAGCTGCGCAGGCAGCACTCGCTCGCCGCTCATTTATTACCGTTGCTTTACCTCTGGGTGGCCAAATTTACCAAACGCTGCGGTTCGACCTCCGAATGCGCCCGCTATGTACACCGCCACCGTCGCGGTGGACGACGTCGTTCGGCGTTACATGGTTGAAAACTGAACGACGAATTGGCGCATCGCTCGCCAACCCAGCTCCGCAAGGCAGAAAACATTTCGGATTAGCACGCCTTTTCATTCGATTTTGCGAAGCAATGAATCGGAGACTGTTTCGACGAACGTAATCAGTTTTCGCTATTACCGAGAATCAGTCATTAACGTTAAAATATTTTTAACAGAGATCAAATACAATTTTTAATAAAAAAGCTGTACGTGTGAGTACGTTGATTGTTCACATTAGTAATTATTTGACAAATAAATTAAGAAATTATTTAAAAAGTTATTAAAATTATTTTAACAATAGTTAAATTGCCTGAATGAGATGTATTATAAGTATTTTTGATTTTGTCATCTGGTAGGAAATTGTTTTTTCTTATTTAAAAAAGTAATCTGAAATATCGTTTCCGTAGTTTTGGTTTTGACAAGAGTTACTCAATTCCGACAAAGGGAAATCGATAAATCTCCTCTTCTGAGTTCTCTGTTCTCTTTGAAAGAGAGAATGCACTGTCTTTCGAAGGACACGACAAAATCTGCAGATAAAAGCGAACAGCAGATGCACATGCACCTTTCTCCGTGGAACGATTAAAGTCAACGTGAAAATTCCTCAATACGATTTCAGTAGTGTTTTCCATTTATTCCGTTCTTTGTTTGTAGGGATTAAAGATGAAACGAGCAGTAGTCACCTCGAGCGGTTCTTGCAAATCAGTTAATCGATTTCGAAGAACAAATACGGAATAAAAAATGCAAACGGATATAAGGAGTAACAGTTGAAATCGAATCCGTGAGAAATGATTACTTATTATTCTTATTTTCCTTTTGTTGCAAACAGATAAAAATTAATGTAAACAATTGATATATTATACAAATTTCAAATTTCAAATTTCATAATATATCATCGTCATATATTAAGCGTTATCATATCTGTGACACTATGTTCTTCTACAAAATGCTAAGAGCTGCTTCTTTTAATTTAATTTGAAATTCGCGCATGCATTTCACATTTTTCATATTTTTGACGTTATTTTGCTGAGTGTAATAACGCAAGGAAGACCTGCACGTATTTATAACACTCTTCGAGGAATTCTCATCTAACACGGAGAAATATCAAGAATCTCACAAAGGTGGAAATGTCGGCAGACATGGGAAAAATGTGCTTGCGCGGAGCTGCGGCGCGCGAAGATGAGAACACTAGCGATGTATCTTCATCGTCGCGTTCCCGCTCTTTCGCGAAGCTACTCTGCGTCTTCGAATCATGGAATCAGGAAAAATAAGAAGGTGTAGCCAGGTCGGACGGGAAGACCTTTAGAGATGCATCTTGCTTATCAAGCGACAAATGCGCACCTTTCATTTCCATTTATTCTCATATGAGTTATAATTCATTTTCATTTAATTCAATAGATCTAAAAGAGCTTCCTCTTTTTGCGTTCAATAAATTAATTTAGACATCATGAATGTTATATTTATAAAACTAACAATAATTCAACATTACTAAATATCTAACGTTTAAGGAAAGGAATATAGAGGAAAAAATAAAGGAACAGTGCACAGAACACACATAAATACTTTATGTTTTCTTTTATTAAAAATAAACTTGAATTCTGCACAAAAAAAGAAAACCTTGAAATCTTTCATCTATGACTTTTTTTTACATCTATGAATGTTACAATTGCAGAATGCAGATATAATATATATTGAAATAAAATCGTTTATTAAATCCTACTCAAAATTAAGTTTGAAAAATTTACGTCTAAAGAAGAATCGATGTAACGATTCAGTTACTATACTACTACTTCATTCATATCATGTCTATATGATTTGACAAATTTGGCAACTACATTATTCGATAGATCAAAGAGAAAGTTTCAGCTTCAAGAATCCATTTTTTATTATAAATTGCAGTACGATGATTTTTAGTAGAGTTATGAGCAATCAAAGTAAAAATGTTCCTTTCATTTAATCCGCGATCTCAATAACAAAATTTCTAAGGAACATAAAAAAAAACTATTTTATAAAAAAAAAATTTAAACTTTTACGTTAGAAAATCGAAAAGTTTCTTTTGGGCATATAGTAGGCTTATACAATGAAAAAAATTTCCATTTTATCTAGCTCGTAGTTTTCTATATGTAAAAATTACTAAATTTACAGAAACTCAAAAGAATAATGACTTTTCAGAAGTACAGATTTTTAGTGTGTGTTTTAGAATCTTTTTTTAAAATTTTAATTTCATTAATTTTTAAAATTACAGCTATTTGAATTTTAAATTGCAGCATTACAAGCGCTTTTGTTCCCAATGTAAACCATCCGAAAAAGATTAATACATATTTTATTATAGAAATACGTTCAATGATTTTGAATATGTTGCAGATCAATGCTAAGAAAATAGGACACGAAATATCGAGGAAGATATTGAGCGATTGTTTGCGGGATCAACGGCAAACTTCAAAATAGGAACAAGCCATTCCGCTTGTGTGTACGCTATCAGAGCTCGTGTGTTTATTCTTCCGCCGCATTTTATATATTCTTCTCGCGCAGCAGAACTGGACCGGGAAAATATGACGGTCGATAGAAGATGGACGCGAGTAACAAACCGAGTTCTCGAACACGAAGTCTGGCACAACGGATATATTCGAGTAGATCGAAAAGCAACCAAACACACGCATGTTCTAGTAGATATCTCGATCTATCAATTACTATCGGTAGTATTTCTTCAGATTTTTCTTATATAAAAAGAGAAAGAAATATCTACACGATTTCTTTTGTAAAATCTAGTGGAATATTTTTTGCTTTTCATATTATATGTAATATAATTTATTGTGCAACATTATTTCAACGAATCATATTGTACGCATTTTTAAAATACAATGTACAATATTGCAAGAAGAATCATAAATTTCTGTTCAAAAAATATAAAAAATTAAAAGATATTACGTATTTAGATATATTTTCTGTTTTCCTTTTTCTATTTTTAAATTATAAAATAATTTCAAGTTCTTCTGTTTTTACTCGACATTCTTAATAAGCTTTGGAATAAAGCATAGAAATGAAAAGCGTGAATTTTCCGTTTAATAAGCAAAATGCACTTACAAAGATCTTATTATTCGATCTAACCGCACCTCCTTATTTTTCGTAATTTTGCACAATTTTCTTATTTCGTTTCGATAATTTTCTTTAAAATTGACGAATCTCGTCATCAGATTTTCAGTGAAATGAGAAGCTGACGTGCTCGATGCCGTTAATGTTTCAAAGCTGAAACGAGTAGTTTCTGATTTATACTGCGTAGATCGAGCAAATGGAAGGTGCAGGAAAAAGTGCGGAAAAAATACAGCGACAGTGCACGGAACGCAGATATGAAATGCCTAGTTATGTGGTTTCCTCTCATTAAAGATGACTGTAAATTGCTCGTGTTAATATACTTTATGTATGGGCGTGAAGTTAGCTCGATTTTGCAAAAAAAGAAAGTCTCGAAATCTTTTTCATCTATGACTTTTTAATTCCACAATTGCAGAATGCAATTAATACGTAATATGTTATAAGACAGTTTATTAAATTCTAATGAAAATCTCATGTAAAAGTTTAAAAATCTTTAAGAGGGAATGAAGCACTAAAACAAAATGTCTGGTTGGATTAATTGAAATTCTGATTAAAAATGGACGAATCAGAATTTTCAGGTTAAATCTATTAAAATTCTAATTAAGAAATCTGTAATTCTAATTGATATAATCTGAATTTTGGTTCGATTATTTTCAACCAATTATTTATGGAATTTTTATTATTACAACCACAAATACAAGTATTATTATGTATTATTAATGTAATAATACTTATATTGGTGTTTGTCACATTTGCTGCACCTCGCGTTTGGAATATTTTTTATAACTTGAAGTCATATTATCTTCTATTTAATGTATTTTTGAGAATTGTATAATGCAACACAAATTAAAGAGTTCAATCGACAAAAATCACTTAGCTCCATATTTTCACGAAAATGACTTTTCTAGTAAAATTTAACATACCAAGTATTCCATGGTTATTAGTATAAAAAACAGATAACTTTGAATAAAAAATGATCCTTATATATTTCAATGATTTCCTTGTAAAATTCGTATAATATACTTGGCAATTTTTTATTAATATTAGTAAGTTTTGAAAAATAAATCCGATTTTTGCAATAAGCCCTTGAATTATTAAAAACAAAAAGAATATTTATTTATAATATTATCATTACTATCTAGATAACGGTATTTTTTTGCGATCATAAATATCGGACTTCGGATATCGTGTAGTAGATTCTCGCTAAGTGGAAAGAGGCTGACCTCCGGTCAAGAATTATTGAATGACTCGAACGGCGCGAGAGGGTGGTATAAGAAAAAAATACAGTGACAGTTCACGAAACGTAGATAGCGGCCGGCTTCACCTATCGCTCGCTGGTAGTCGCAGGCTATAAGAAAGAGAGAATGAATGGCGTAAAGACAAGCGTAGAGAGAGAGAGAAAAAGTGCGAACCGAAGGTAGAAGAAACTACGAGAGAAACAGCGAGCAGAAAATATACGACCTCATAATTCGCTTCTAAACATCGCTAATTGCAACGCTGACCCTCTAAATCGTTTGGGATGTTATCTGTTCGCTCGAAATGATTCTTCTCGTTTTCTCGATCCCTCCTTCTTTTATTATTTTCTTTTGCCTGCTTACATCAGCTTGCTTAAAAAAAAACCGACGCAAAGCATGGAAGTTGAAAAATTGTTAAAGAAGATAAGACTAATAACAAAAAACTTTAGTAGATCCTGAAGATCCATGCATGTAAAAGATTTTTTTATTAACAAAAGTGAAAAAATTACAATTCTGGTAGTTCAAATATGACTTGCGATGTTATAATGATATTAATCTAATAAACAATATTGAGCAAAAATCAATTAAGAAGTTTAAACACAAATAACAAAAAAATGTCATTTTTAGTCAAAGCAGGCTTAGTAATATTCATATTTACTCACAATTAATAATATTCATATATGGTTATACAAATACATTTATTACTTTTATAGACTGTGCGCCAATTCAGTTAAGTCTGACTTAAAATGCAGTCATAAATTGAAATAATAATCTCACAATTAAATTAATTGATCATCGATTTAATGATAATGCTATACTAGCATCTTAAATACCTATAAATAATTTATTGAAAATATTACTAAACTACTAAAAATATTAATTAATTAGTGATACATTTAATTTCCGATTTAAAAAAATATTTATATACAACAAAGCTTATTTATTCATAAACGTAAAAAAAAATTGTACAATGTATCCAATATACCAGGTAATTATGACTCCGAAAGTGCATCGAAGAGTTGAATTATGTATATCGTCTGTTTTCTGTGGGATATATAGCTGCCCTAAATTCATGTATTTCCTCGTCATAATCGCGAGCTGTCAGATATAACAGCGCTGGTCTGCTATTACGGAATTGCAACATCGAATATTTAACGCAGTACTGCGTTTAATTCGGCGCGGTCTCTTGCTCGCAAGGGCGATATCGAGATGATCTCATTGCGGGCGGATGTTTCTTTAATAGAGAGAAACGATTTGCGAGATATGAATTTTCGTCTCGTATTCATACTGGAAATATAGGAAATATAGATTTCTATTTGATAGTAATTATTTATAAATCTTTTTTTAGCGTGATGTAGATGGAAAATGAGCCTTAGCTTTTGCGCTGAGAGAAATGATTTTGTTATAGGAACAAATCAAGGGAAAGCAAATGTGATATTTGTTAAAAAACTGATCGATTTTTCTGATTAGGCAAACTATTTCAATTCCTCGGTTTTTTTCTGACATAGGAATTAGAGTTCGAAAAGGCGATTGAAAGGGAATCACGTGAGGGAGGTAAGAAAGAAGGGAAACAATGCTTTTCAATTCACTTTACGAAGCTGTCCCCTCTCTCTGAAAGGGATTTCTTTGTCTTTTCGACTCTTAATGAAGTACGAGTCAATGAATTTCCCTAATGCTATGGGAATCATCGCGATCGTTCCTTCTAAGTCAACATAGCCTTCTCTGATGCTATCACCCTCTCTTCCACATTTTCTTGACAAAATGCGATAATTCGTGATTAAATATTTTAATCAAGATGTCGCACGCTCAGATTACGCTTTCCTAATTAGTACTACATAATAAAAAGTTGTACAAATTATTGCAAAATGTAAGTAAAATTCAATTCATTATTGAGATCGTCAAAAGAAAGAATCTGTCCATTTTTATTTATATTTTTATTTACGGACTTTTGTGGCTAGTAAAATTAGTCATTTAAAATCTAAACTTTGTTAGAATAAAAATTTGTTAAATAATTAAAATTAAATTTTTATTTATAATTGTATACTATGGGTATGTGTGTATGTAAGCTATATCATTTTTATATAATTCATAATTCACAACTTTATAGAGAGAAAAAAAAAGAGAAAGAGTATATGAGAATGTGTTCTCAACTTAAAAAATTAAAGTTTCATTAAAAATGTTCTTAGAAATGAATACACATCAATTGTAATGTTATTATTTCGTCTATAGTAGTTAATAAATAAGATTTTCTTCATTTTCCTTGAATCTCTTGTTGTAAACGCACCTATTTTAGAGGGTAGTAAA
Organism: Acromyrmex echinatior; assembly: GCF_000204515.1. The sequence continues at coordinate 625,816 of NW_011627611.1, read as the reverse complement.
GGAAGTTTGAAGGTAAGTGCAATTTCGCCACAGCAGGGAAGAGAAGCAAGTCGCTTTAAAAATAGCTTCCGTCGGAAGTGCATTTCGATTTCCCGGAAGTTTTCGAAGTCCGATCTTAACGTTACTTCTAGAAACTCCAGAGACGAAAACGTTACCGTATTTCGCTTTACGAATTTTGCCCAACAAGCCAAATGCGCTTTATATTCGTTTTTAACGGGTTCTCTTGAGCCGTCAAACGCCCGTCTATCGGAAGAAAATTCAATAAAACGGTCAAAAATATGTTTTGGCAGATGTGGAGGTCGGTATAACGATTTCTCTATATTGGATTTATATGTAAAAAAAGAAGTATCTACTCTTTATATTGCAGTTATTTACTCACAGCGTGCACCAGTTATTAAAAATCAATATTTCGTGAAAATTTATATTTACATTTTGCGTATTTGTATTTCTAAAATGGAAGAAGTGAATTTATCATATTTAATAATTGAATATATCGCAGAGTAAGATATTATGGTGTTAAATCGACAATTTGATTGCTTTATGCGCAAGTGTATGCAAAAAATGGATCGTTTTATACAATTTCACTTTTTATTTCATCTTATTAAAACTTATTTATTCTCTCTCCCCCCTCTCCTCCCTCTCTCTCTCGCCCTCTCCCTCTCCCTCTCTCTCTCTCAATATTTCAAACATAATTCGTTTAGTACACATCATTCTTGATTTGTAATTCAAGATTATGTTCTTTCAGAAACTTTAGAAAAAAGTGAAAATTTAATAAAAGATTCAACTTTTTATTATGTAACAACAGATTAGACATATACGTATATTAGATATAATATTAGATATAATATATATAACAAAGTAAATCATATAATATTATAATAATCTGTAAATTAAATGATATTGTCATAATTTGCAAAATTTCTGTAAAAAGTATTAAGAAACGACAATTAAGCTAAAAAAAAAAGATTAAAAAAGACATATTTTCAAAGAAACACTTCCACCTGGTATCTTTTGCCTTTCGGAAAGCCGTGTCCTGCGCAATATCAAACATTTTCTATTTAAAAGGGAAAAGCGCGGCGTGACTGAAAAGATCCGGATGACTTCTCTCGCGCAGAATGGCATTCGTCAGAAAACAGGATTTATCGCAAGGCACGATCCTATACATACTCCATTCTGTGAGGTTTGTTTTCGAAACGTGACTTAACCAAAACAAGCTCGGTAAACTCTCATTCCCGTCGCATTCGTCTTTCAGTAATACACCATGCCGTGTACGTATATTTGGAGAGGCTGTTCAAGGGGCGCGCTGTTTTTGAAATGAAATCCGAAGCTGTCGCCCGATGACGATGACGGTCGGAATTTTTAAACAGTTGGTACAGCAATGCGAGCGTGGCATGAGAGTTTTCATAACACTGCCACGAACACGGTTATATTTTCTAAAACCACTTAATGCAGCGAATGATAATATTCGTAAAATTAAATAATAATAGAAATATTTTAGCATATATTAAAAATTATATATTCAAAGACAAATTAAATTATAACAATTTGCCGGAAAAAGAGAGAATTAAAATTTCACCAAATATAATTTGATATATTTTTATAATTATGATTAATGCCCATTCATAGTTAGGCCTTATATTTAAGACTTTCTTAAATTTATCTTCAGATGCTCTACGAATTATTTTATTGGCTACTAAAGATAAATTTAAAAAAGCTTTAAATATAGAGTGTAATTATGAATACGAACATTAATCTTATTAATCGTTTTTACGTTATTGATAGATAGTGCATATCAATTTTATAATGACAAATAAAGTTTTACCAACTTGCTACATTTTGCTAATTACAAGACGCGACTACATCTTTTTTTTTTATGCAGTTGTAGGTGTTTATAACAAGTGCTGAATATAAATATACTCATCTGCACATTAATTGTACACTAGAGAAAGTCTGGAAAATTTTTAAATTGAATCTATTTAAGATAACCAGAATTCTGATCATTAGTATGATTAGAATCTTCTGGTTCATTTACTTTCGATCAGAAATGTTTATCAATGTATTATTTCCGTGCTCACAATATTCGCGATATTAATAAATATATTGGTGGTCTAATTATATTTTTGTATAATTGTGTACGATAATACTTTATTTGCTAAAATTAACTCAAACTATCGCTGTTTTTCATGTCAACTTTAGTGAATCATAAATATATGATAATAGATGAAGAAATAACGTTTAATATTAAAATTATTTACATAGATCACTAAAGATTTTTATGAAACTATGTATAATTACATTTACACGGTTATAATATCGATATTATGAAATTGGACAATCATAGCTATTCCTCTGAAGATTGAAATGACTGTGATTAGCCAGTTTCATAATATCGATGTTATAATTTCGGCGTAAATCGAGTCATATAAACGTAGTCTATGTTGTATTACGCATTGTATTTAAGAAAGTAGAAATTGCGATCGATAAGATAACATATTTTAATAAGAACTATATTCAAATTAATTCTAATAATCCTATGGCACTATTTTTCCACTTTTTATACTTATTTATAAATAATAAATTGTTATAAATATATTAGATAAATTCATCTAGAATTAATTTTTCTTCAGCTTGAACTTTCAATATATGTATGTATAACGACACTGTTGCCAGACTATCTTTAGCTCGCTAATCAAAACTCAAAGATTATAATTTTTTATTAACATTATTTTGCTTATATCTCTGATATTCGCTATCAACTATTAGTTAATTATTATTATCTTAAATATTACTCAATCTGAATCTATGAAATTTTTTAGAAAATCGAAAATATTAGAACACGATATATTATTCGTGCGTAAATATGATACTAACGGAACGATATTATTAGAAATGATGGTTTCAGATAAATATCAGAAAGTCTGCGAGAGAAATTTAATAATTCCATTGCTAAAATAATGGCTCGTGAACAAATTGACCGCTCGTCTTAATTGATACTCGGATCAACCAGAATTCAGTCATCATCAATTTATAATTTATAATCCTAATAATTCTCATTATAGGATTGCTTCCTTTATTTATATTCTTCTATTCTTCTCTTTTTTCCATTCTTTTTCCGATTCGCATATTTGCATATAATGAGCGACTGCCCGATGCCTATTACGCAGCAATCTTTTTAACATCGGATAATAGCTTTCAACCCTTATCACGATGTTGTACAAAGAATGGCGGAAATAATTCTTTCCAAAGAACTTCGAATTGATCAGTACAACGTTTATCAAGCAGTCCAGACACTTTATTTTCGAGTCCTCGTTATGTATTTCTTAACCAAAGAACTTCGAACTGATCAGTACGTTTATCAAGCAGTCCAGATACTTTGTTTTCGAGTCCTCGTTATATATTTCTACACAGGATGACATAGGAGATCCAATATAAATCTGGAAGTATTATTATATGCATTTATTTTCGAATTTGAAATGCTTCAATTATTTGAAATTATTTTTTTTTTAATGTGATTAACAATAATATAAAATAGTTATATATATATTTTGTTTAAATAAAATATAATGATTATATATAGTTTTCAAAAAACGGACAATTTGTAATAACTCTTAGAAAATTATTTTTAAATTTGATATTAATAAAACGATATTGATCTTATTGTTTTTTAACAAATACGATTATCATTTCTTGATTACTTTATTAATTTTAAAAATTAAAATAAAAAATTACAAATAAATATATAAATTAGAATTTAAATATTTTAATCTCACTAGTTGTATAAAAACGTTCATCCGTCCGTCCGTTCGTCAGTCTGTCCTCGTTTTGCCAGCGTCGTCGGGTTGTCGCTGCGCAGATTCGGTGCTCTGACTTAATTTGAGTAACCTTCATTAATCATATTATTTCTACCCCGTTGTCGTGGCAGGAATATAATATTTCCGAGACGGGTTCTCTACCGTCAGATCCGGCGAATCTTAACGAACGACGACGTGCGCTCGACATCGTTTCGACGGAAATATAAACGCACGCTACGCCATTCACCCCCTATGGGGTATTGTCGGGGTAATTGTCCATTTTTCCGGTCGAAGATTGACGTTCTAGTTACGCAACGGACATAAGTTCTATCACTCTCCCTCTAACAGACGACAAGTTAATCCTTATTTCAGCAATCAGAATTCATATATCTTCAGTCTTTTACATAAAAAGGAAATTATTGTATGTAAACCTCTTTTCTTCATTTACTTATTATTTAATAAATAAAAACTTTACTTTCTAAATTGCATCACACTGTAACCATATTTTATTAACATAAATAATTCTTTATATCCGTATTTATCTGTAAAAATTATATTGTAATTTCTAGATTCAGACGTTTTAATGTAGTTTGTGAAAACGTGATAAATTAAATATGTTAAAAAAAAAATTAATTGATATTAGAGCAGTTACTTGAACACTTCTTTAAATATTTCTTGAAAACATTTATTTGCATTTAAATATTTTTTTATAAGTCATACGAAAATTTAAAGATCGAGTGTTATATCATTGAAGAAAGAAATTGTCTGAATTGTTTGAAGATCACGGCTATTTTCCGTCGGTTCCACAGTGGAACGTTTATTCACCAGTAATGACAACTTAGTTTTATCAAATCGTTTCATAACAAGTCAATTTTGAAATGCAAAATCTACTCACGTAAGAATACTCAGTGCGCGTGTCGAGGGACGTTATCCGGGGACGGTGCGCGCTATCTAAGGAATTCCGCTCGACTATCTTTAATCGTGCGAATTAATCGTCCGCGGCGAATACCTCGGGAACCTTCCCGCGACGTATTATTCGCGCGAATACGACCGCACGAGCGTGAGTTGACATTCCTCTCGTGAGCGGCCGCGCTTTTTGTCCGCGATTCCCGCCTCCAACCGTCCCGCCTTTGCCTTGCAGTACGCCAGGTGGAAATATCTTTTCGCGATTAGGCCGGGGGCGGCGGGCGACGTTGTCACGGCACGGCAATGGGAAACGTTATTCCTCATGTTTTCGCGATACGTTAACAGAAAACACGAGAGTTTCTAGCACGTACATATTATCGCGGGGACAGGGGAGGCCTTTGTGGCTATGCGGCTGCCATGTCGGACTGAGGGTGGCCTGAAACCTAATTGTTCAGATACACGCATTTCACTGCCGCCACGATGCCACGCGCACACGCGTATTATATACAGGATAGTTCAACAGCAATGAACGAAAATGAGATTTATGCCCCTTACATTAATATCATAAAGTTACAAAATTATAATGAACATATCATAATATTTCCGGTGTATTTCGTAAAATATTATTACCGTATTATACAATTCTATTAAAGATTACATCGGATACTTTCATGATAACAAAAAATGTCTTAGAATTTTTTTATACTTTTATGTAGATGTACTTATAAAATTAAAAGCTGTTAATATTTCAACTGTAGAATGATTATAATACAATATTATCTGACATTTACAGAAAAATATATTTAATTTTTTAATTTTTTAATCGCGCACAAAGAAAATATATTTCAAAGACGTATTATGAACTTCTAATATTGAAAAATATTTTTCTTCCTAACACACAACGACACAACTATTCTCAAGGAGCACTATAGTCGACGCACATCAATGACATACGCTCATTATTCTGCACGGGGTTTCGCTCGAGCTATGCGAGCCAGCGGGATTGTTTTAATGAAACCATTTTCCTCAAACCCCCTCGGTCTTTCCCCTCTTTGCTCTCTTCCCTGTCCCCGCGATGATGCAAAGGGAAAAGAATTTCCGATTGATGGCGCAGATAATGGAGCTGCCAAGACGTAAAGACCATCACGTCTGGCTGAAACGATATTTCGGACGGGAGGAGAGCGAGAAGGGTAGGAAAGGGACAATGTCTCCAATTGACGGCAATTTCACAAAAACGTGAAATTCTTTCATTATCTTCGGCATTAAATTTCACCCTCTCTGTCTAGGTGGTTTTCGTACAGGATACGTGAAACGACACGAGGATTATCCTAGAGCATGTGTGCGCTCTAGGATTATCGTCTCGATTATCAGTGATTGAGACCTTCAATCTATATTCGAGTGTTTCCTATCTCTTTCGATGGATCGATTGAAGTCACCGTCCGACAACGTTTAAAGTTTAAACTTTTGCGGAGAAAATAACCAGGAAAATAATATAAAACAGTAGTAAAATAAAGTAGTAAAATAAAAATAAAGTAAAAGAGATAAAAAACAAATTACTGTTACAACGACTATTTTTAACAACAAAAATTTCTATCACGCAATTACTTTTTCCGCACGTAATGACATTTTATCAAAGAGCCTTTACCAATATATTTTTTAAGACTTAAAAAAATCTATGTACCTATATATTATATCGCGAAATCACTGTTGCACAAATTTTCATGTTTCAATCCTTTTATTACTTCTTTTCTCTGTCATAAAACTTTCCGTTTTTTCTAAAAAGTTTGAATGTATAGAGTAGATAAAAAAAATGCTCATCGAACACAATTTATTTTGTTCAAAATTACTTTATATAAGTAGAAAGATATTAAAAATATTATAAAATTCTACCAACATTTGATAAAAACATATCATGTTTATTTGTTTATTTCAGAATACTGCAAAAACATAATGTATACTTTTTTATTATCGGCTATATATACATCTATTTTATAAAAAATGTCCCTCATTTTATAAAATAGATTATTTGAAAAAGGTTAAATATGTATTGGAACATATATTGAATAAAAAATATGTATATCGGTGAGCAGAAATAACACGACTGACGCTTTAATCGCGATGAATCCCTGCCATGCGGATCAGCATGCTAGGACAATTAGTTGAAATTTTATCTTCGCCTGCGCAAAATTTTTTATCCTTCCTGTTTTAGAATTGAGATACGATTTAGTTTTCACATGAAAGCTTCCTGCCCATAGATTAATTTTATCGCGCAAAATCCGACATCCGTATAAAATATGCCATAGAGAGAATAAAGTAAAATATATAATCGATAAAAATACTGAAAAGATTATCTCCTTCAGAAAGTTAATGTTATTTTGCTCGCAACATTATGAATTCAAAGATTCATTATGTTCTTTTATAAAACAATTTGAGATATTTTTGTTAGCTAAGACTCTATGAAATTCAATACTACATAACTGTTTACTGTAATGCCGCACATGAATGCCGCACATGAATGTTCGTCTTGTGTCTAATGATGGATACATGCTCAATAGCCACACGTACACGACAATTATCACATCAATAGTTCCCCTTAATCATTGAGGATATAACTAGCATTTGCCCAATATAGCAATATCAGTGCCCTTCCGTCATCGAATATGTCACAAGTGACCGACATGTTCTAATAGGCTTCAATAATCATGATGCCTCAGTAAATATATGATACCTCCCAAAGGTATTCTTTTGTAACTATGTATATACTTTTCAATTAGTAAAGATATCGATATTAACTTATATTTTTAAAATACAATATAAAAATATTTTTTTACATAAATCATTCAAACAAATTGTTAATTTTAAAACATGGTTACTCAGATAAAATATATCATTAAATATATAATAAAATAACGAATATAATCACATATTGGCATGAGAATGCTCGATTCGACAAACACGCTCGAGAACCTTTAAGTTAATAAATGAAGTTAATCTAAGTAATAGAAGTTAATAAACACTAATAATCTTAGAGAATGATCGAGTCGCTCCATCTTATCATGATTTCAATGAAAGCAACAATATTATATGCGGAACGGTTCACGCTACTACTTCGCTATAAAACATACACTAAGTACTGCATGCCAACTAAGTTATCGTTGCAAACTAAAATATTTAATGTAAACATTTAACTTCAAATAAATACGCTAACAATTTTCTATATTGTTTTCCAAATTAAATGGATGAATGTGATTATGGTACATTTTGTGAATTTATTAGCATTGCTTGAGACAATGATTTCTGTTGAATCACCATTTTAAGATATATTAATAGAAATGTTACATTTAATGTAACATTTAAATACTAGTTTGATACACATACTAAAATTCAATTTATGCGTGCATATTTTTACGTTTCAGAATAAATAAATGTCACTGTGTGATTTTAATAAATCGAGAAAATAAGATAAAATTCATTGTGAAAAATATATGGAGACGTAATCTCATTTACTTAGTTTATTAAAATCAATTTTAGTGTTCTCGAGAGAAAAAAAAAGATTGGAAAAAGTGTAATAATAATAAATTAATGCCTATAAATATTTCTCTGTTAGAAATAAATATAAATTTTATTTTTATGATCCATTAAAAAAAAATGAAAACAATTATGATTGCAATTTTGAAAAATTATCAAATATTCAGAAAGTATAATACAATACAAATGTATAAATTAATAAAAATTTGTCCTGTGCAGAACACGAACTAGTTTTTATTAAAATATTATGATCAATAAATTTTTACTTAATAATTGAAATTTTATCATCGGTTTCCTTTATATTACAAAAATGCAATTAATTTCAATGTTCTTATAGTTATATATATCTAAAATTATTTCTATAAATAATTCTTATAATAAATATGTCTTATAATAAATATATCACTAATTAGAGTATTTTAATTGAAAATATTAAATAATCAATGAAATCATATTTTAACAATGCTATGATTTATACTTTAGTTATATATGTATTATTTTATTTTATTTTAATTTAAAAAATTGTTTAGTTATAATAAAAAATATAATATTTATGTAATAATAAATTATTCTTTTTTTAGGTATGGGAAAGGAAAAATCGCTTCTCAACTTGCAGAGATACGCACACTTTATTGCGGTGCTGTTACGCTGTCTTTATCTGAGGACTTAGGCTTTTGGGTAACTATCTTAAACAAATGCTATTGTGTGAATGCTGTATGAAATGCGATTACGTGATTCTGTAATGAGCGATTGACATCAACAATTCTAAGGGGAGTTCATGATCCGTAAATAGAATCTAGATGCACATTTCGGAAGCAGAACTCGATTGATCCCAAGCATACTTTTATTCAATCAGTGTCAGACTCCATTTACGATGTTCTTTGATTAGAATCTGCTTCTGGCGCGCTACAAAGGGTCGATCCCTCTAATGACTACTACAAATTACGATGTAGACGTATTTAAATTCGCACTAGGAAAATTCCATGTTGTCAGTAAAACAGTTTTGATAGTTTGAAATTTAAAAATTTAAACCTTCAACTATCAATATCTATTGATTTTGCGTTACTATAAATAATTTATTACGGTCATAATTAATCATTATCATATAAATATTATTGTATAAATATAGTAACTATAATATAAGTTAAATATTATTTAAGTTTCATTATTATTAGATTCTTTTTCTGAACAGATAAATATATTAGTATCAAATTGTTTGCATACATTATACAAAAATGTATATAATTATGTTAAATAAGCATTATAGAATATATTATAAAGTAATTATCAGTAGATAAAAATTCTTTGATAAATAATAATTAAAATCCAACGTGGCATTTGTAATAGTATCAATGAAATTATAAGCAAGTCGGAGTGAAAAGTCAACTAGAGCAAAAGAAGACCATAAAACGAGTTGCTAGGCGGTCTTATTTGCACAGCATGTATATTTAATTTACCTGTGCATATACATGTCCGTCGTTTTTCCATCCTCCAACCTACCTCGCACTACGCTACCACTAACCTTCCCGACGCGACGGCTCGATGCGCAAAACTTTTAGGGATTGCGCGCGTTCGCTCGAATATATTTGCATGTTCCACTTTTCCTGCGTTTTTATTCGCTGTCGGAAATTTGCAGTCCCCGAGTCGTGAATCGGCCGTCCTTGCGAGCTCTTGGTCGTGTAAATTCGCCGCAAGACCTCAAGATCACTTTACGTGGTTTTATTGTGAGGTGTTCATATGTTCTAAATCATCCAACGTGAATGGAAAGTAAATTGCATGCAAACAGCATTTTCTAAAAAAAATTATCATTTGCAACGACCTAAGTCAAGCTGTTATCTATTTTCGTTTATATAAGTCATTCGATAAATAAATTGAACATTTTGTAAATAATATATCGCATGTATTATTCTTTCACGTGATGCACTAAAAGAAAATGTTTGGTATTTGGATCATTTATGTATACTTTTTGATAGAACTATAAATATAATATATTACTAGCAGTAATATATTATATAATATTATTTAGCAGTAATAAGTATAAAGCTACTGTTCCTAACTCTAGTTACTTTTTCATATGGGATATCATAGTATAAATCACTTGATAACGCGACGGAGCAGCACGTTCGCGTCTTAGTTAGCCGAGTCGGCGCGTGCTCACACTCGATTTATTAAAAAGGAGAAACGTGATCGCGAGAATTTTGCACGAGTGAATATCGGATTGTTTGAACACGCGTAGTATTATGTTACATACATATTGAGATGACAAACGATAAGCTCGTGCAGACTGACATTCCATTAAAGATTGAAACTGCGGGCAAAATGATACAGATTAATATATGCATATACATTTTTATGAAGGTGTAGTTGACCAAAAACGCACTTGCGAGGATATTAATAAATGAATTCTCGAATTCATAGATGTTTAATTAACCGTAATTTTGTTATACACTTTTAATCTAAAATATGAGTTTACGATATGAATTTATATTAATGTGACATTGAATTATCGTAAATTAAATTTACAAAATCAAAAAAAATATCGTCACATCAAATATGAAATGTAAGTGCCTTGCGAAGTTTTGCTGTCTTTCTTATGTAATCAAATAAAAATTTTCGACACACGTGGTCCCGTGAATGGAAAAAAAAAACGAAAGACTATATTCAATTATACGTGAACACGCAACGTTGGATTTTCCCGCGTGGATTTTGCTCGGAAATTTCGAAAAGCTCCTTCCGCGTCCTTTATTTGTCGGTATAACGATGTTGAACGGGCTGTCGACCCGCTGCGCCATGTATTCAGTTAATGAAAACATTGTCCTGCCCACAGCACATACGGTCACCCGCGCGCACGCGGTTGGCTTGTCACACACGATCTCCACCGCATCGCGGTGCAACGATGCAGCAGCGGTGCCTGCGTTTTGCGAGAACCACGCGTCGTACATCTTCAGGACTAATTGGAAGGGCTCGTATTGTCCTTGATAACCACTTTGCGTACCATTTTTTATGCGAAACATCACAAGATCTCTAGTTGTGCCGGATATCAAGTGCAAAAAAATTTTGTTTAGAAACTTATGTTTCGGAACCATATCAAAGTCAAGGATAAATATCTCCATGATATTTTAAGATGAAACGAATTCTAAAGAGAGAAAAAGAAAATTGTCTAAAATCAACACAATCCTGATGCGACTCTATTGCAGCCCGCATATAACACTTTCTCTGGTCTTCTCTACTGAATATATGTCACATTACACAGAGAGCAGAAACGGACACGCGTTTGTTGTCGAATGTCGCAGTATTGTTTAGCGTCCCGCTGTAACGCGCTATGCAAGCATCGCGATGCGATGCTGGGTGATGCAATGTGCATATAACACATATATACTTATATACGTACTATACACACATGCGCACATATATACGTATACACACACAGCCTAGTTGCCAGTAAATCATTCGCGTGTTAAAGCGAAAAGGTTAACATACTAAAAGTTTAACTCTATTTCTGTGAGATATCGAATCATAATTTATTTCAAATTGTTCAATTAAAAAAGGTAATTGTTTTAAAAGTATGGTATGTTTTCCTTATTAATATGATTTTCTTATACGTAATTAAATTTGTCAAAATACATTTAAAATGTGTCAAAATTATTTTCACGATAAATGAAAATTTTAAATCAATGCTTCGGAAAATTTAATCGTAAGGAAGACACAGTAACGTAAAGAAAACTACTTTTTTAAATTAAACAATGTGAATAAAGTCCTTTCAATTTTAAATATCTGAATAACAATATAAATCTATTGTCTCGCATTAAAAAACTTTTTTTTTTAATTAGACACTTATAGCTTCGGAAGCCCAGCAATTATCTGAGGAATGCATTTCGCATGAAAAGAAAATCATATCTTAACCATATGTCGTCTCGATGCAAAACGCAATACGCCATTTTCAATCTCAAAGCGAATCCGTGCACTTCGCGTGTCGCGAATATTATTGCGTCAATATTTTTTAACTGTCGCGAACGCGCACGGTTGGCAGAGGTATGTACAACTTTTGTTCGGCGTTTATCCCGATCTAACGACCTCACCTAAGGGCTCCTCTATTCTCAACTTATTCTCGCGCGAGTTCCTCTCCTCGCACGTCGCCTCCTGTCGAGTTCTATCCATGGCTCTAAAGAGACACGACTAAAGCGCTGTCAAACACGCTCTCGCGCGGGTACGAGCGGGTGACGAAGCAATCTCCGTGTCGACAAACGACCGTAATCATTGTCAAAAGAGTAATAGAGAGAGGGTGCGTGAGAGCGGGCTGTATGACGTACGTGTATAACAAGGTGCGCGGGAGAGCGGTGCAGTGTGTGGCTCAAGAGTGTACAGAGACGCCGATAACGACGTCATTACATACGCACAGCCATGACGACTGATTAGGATCGGCTGTACGTTTCTTATTCACCGTTACTAATCGCGGGTCAACGATGTTGCTCGCTGCGATCTATCGTACATCGTAGGAACGAAAGGGCCGGTGCGTCGCGACGCTAAGATGTCTAGAGAAATGCGAGAAAAAATGTCATAAAGCAGTGACAGCGATTACATTTATGCAATCTGACGATGATTTATATCCTTTAACGATAAATCTGCAAATACACGATTGGAAAGTGTTAAATTTAACACATTTTATATGTTTCAAAGGTCCATAAAGGTCCATCTAAAAATTTTTGTACTAATTTAACAATTTTTAACAATATACGAATTACGCATCAACTATATATGGGGAATAAAATTATATATAATTGCATAATACAACACTAGGATATTTATATTATTTTGTCTAATTTAAAATTGATTCTAATAAAAATAGCGAATTTAAATAACAGCTGTATTCGTTTTTTAATTTGATAAATAAATCATCTCAAATATGAAGTACAACATCTTTACGTATATAATACAAATTCGATCGCTTAGAAAATGCGACTTAAATACCATTTTTCCAATGAATTTATGTTGAAATTAAAAAGTCGCGATTAATAACTAATCAATTAATAACTTCCTCCAGTATTTTCTTCCTCCTTTCTCAACTGCTTTGAATGGAATTTAGATTCGGCGATGGGATATAGAGGCGCAGGGCGCATTAGAAAAGTAATGTGCGCGCGAAGGGGCAGGTAAACCGGCGGGTTAAATATTAAAAGGCACATGAATAAGCGCGATAGTGCTCGTATCTTAGCGCTCGGCTGCCACCCGGTGCATACATATTCATGTCTCTTTGCTCTTACGCCCCGATGGCACCTCGAGCACCTCTTCCGTCCAGCACCCCATGTCACCTTTTGCAATTCCCCTCTTCCGCCATCCACACATACGTAGTTATGTATCTATCGCGTACCTAGAAGACGATTGCCGATCTGGTTACCGGCGGCGGATGCTATCCCCATGAAAACATGCGGAACGCCCCGGAAATTTATGTCGAATTCACGGAAGCACTTTACGCCGTTGAGTCACGTGCGTCCCAAGTCTCTTTCTTCCTTTTCTGTTCACATGCAGAAATAAGATATCAAAAACTTCTGGAAAAACAATAGCTCACAAACGTAACACCTATATCTCGAAAAGCAAAGAGTCCATGTTCTTGAAATTCAGTCAATTAAAAATCACAAATATATTTATCATCTATTTATTGTTAAGATTTTCATAAAAGGCAGGATACTATCTCGGCCAAATTTTTTCTTGAAAACTCGTGAGTGTATTCAGAAATTTTTTTTTAGTTTGTTAATTTTTCGGTCCATTAAGACACGTCTTTCGCGATATCATTGCGACGATGCGAACGAAATAGTTTAGATGTCTATTCAATGGAAATTGATACAAAAAGCGAGTTCTAATAACGGGATCTCACGAGTGATACAAAGTCGAAAAAGAAACGTTGCTGTTCGCGATGATTTCGCTTGCAGATACACACGATTCCAACCGCGGCAACTGTCTTATACAGGATTAGATCGATAAAATCCACGCGACGATTAGTTAATTAGACGAACATCGAGAGAAGGCTCCAATCTCGTCCTTAACTGTACACCGTTGCGCTTCGCCGTATCAATTATACGACGAACGCTAACGATCCTTCATCGTCGATTTAAATGCGAGAGATAAACAGGTTCGTGAAAGACTGAAATCCGATCGATAATCGCGTATACATTATTCTTTGTTTATCTAAATGTCGGAGATGTAGTTTGCTGCCCCGATGCCGTTACATAGTGATCAGGAAATAAATCCCAATATCGAAACTAATAATTCGTCGCTCTGATTGTGAATAGGTACGGCTTCAAATCAGCTGCTTAGCTATCGCTCCGCCTATTGTTGTGTAGCTGATATTCAATATCAAATTTATTGTATTTCTATATATTTTATTTTGTATTTAATTTTAATAGTTGCACTCAATAAAGTTGTTGTGTTGTTATTATTATTATTATTATTATTATAGATATTATCGTTTGTTCTATGGCATTTACATGCACTGAAAAAATATACTAAATTTTAATAAATGATTTGTTTTAATAGTACCAATTAAATATTTATTAACTGAAAATTTTATTAAATATAAAGATATATGTTTATTTGATATAAAAATAATTAATTTGATTTAACACATCACTTTTATTGAATAAATATTTATTTACCATACAAATAAATATTTAGTTGATTCTACCAATCAAATATTTATTAAAATTTAATACATTTTTCTCAGTATATTCAAATTAAAAAAATGCATTTAAAGACGATACTTCAACAAACTCCGAGCTTTAATTTTAGTGCACATTTATAATTTCTATTTTATTTTATGTCATGTGTGTAGTTTAACTACTTGAGATATTTTGTATGATCATCTATAGTTTGAATTACTTTAGGTACTTCATAAAGTACCATTTATTCTCTTCGTGCAAATTCTGTATATTACAATTTTATACCTCTCTTTACAAAAATGATTTAATCTGTATAAAGTGTTTGTGTGCAATATTATCCATCGGCCATGTAGAATTTTGCACCTTCCGTCAGCAACCCGAGTCTTTGAATTTCAGTGGAGATTTTTATATTGTTCTGAACTATATAGAGTCGGAAAAAAATTCTTGCATACTTATGAAAGTTTTAACAACGAGTTTTTACTCGTCATAGAAGTCGGATTCTATTTTATCTATTTTTTACAAATTTAAATTTACCCACCAAAATTTACAAACCAAATATATGTTTTTAAAGTCCAACATAACAATGGAGAAATACAAAATATGCGCACGCGCAATAATGTGTCTATGCAGATATTTTGTTAAAGGTCCCTGAAACCTAGGATGTATTATTAACACAGTTTGTGGTTGCTTTGGGAGAAATACAAAGCGATCTTTTGGAAAATTCAACAGAGCACGTAAAAATATGAATCTTTATTAATAGACAAGCTCATTCTTTTTATGAAAATTCACAACCAAATTATAAGTCTTCAAAATTTAACTTGATCTGTGGAGGGTTGTAAATTAAGTATACACGCGCGTTAATGTAACGTCCTCGCAGATCTTTTGTTAAAAAATCCCTGAGATCAGCTTGAACACATTATTAACACAGTTTATGGTTGCTATGGGAAAACTACAAAGCGATTTTTTAGAATTTAACAGAGCATAAGAATATGGAACTTTATTAACGGATATGTCCATTCTTTTTATGAAAATTTAAATGCTCTTGTGTTTCACGGATTATTGAATTCGAATTGATCTGAGTTGGTAAAAAAAAAGCGCTCTTTCCGAGTATTTCATGCAATTTTTAGTCGACTCTGTTTATTGGAGACTGATAACGACTCGCTCGACAAAATGGATTTTATTCAGCCATCATAACATTTATATAGGGACCGGATTAACAAACGATAAAAAAACGGGTTCATCGGGACAAACCAACGTTTATAAATAAACGCCCACTCTCGTTCGATAGATCCCGGAATATTTGATACTATATTGGAGCTTCGAATACATGAAACCTGCCTGCTGTATATTTAGCGAAATGCTCGCTCGGCAATAGAGGAATATTTTTCTGACACATATTTCACGAGCAAATCTTTTAAATGGAATGAAGACGACGCGCTAGGTTTTATGACAGGGTAACTGGAACGCTGCTTCACTGCCGGGGATAGAAAAGACATCCGAGAATGAAAATCGTTTTCCGAGCGAATACTCACGCTCGTGATGAAGCGAGAATACTTGACAGCGATTACGTTACTCGTAATTTATAGCACGAGCCATATTGAAGTTAGTATCCGAAACGTAATCTCGATAAATGCATTCGTGATTTCAGAGAGTTTTCAACCATTTCATTAACCCCGCCTTTATAGTATTAATTCTTTTATTTCTATGCTACAGAATAAATAATAGTTTCGCTTTTTTTTTTAATTCTTGTTTAAACAAATTATTTGTGTTGAAGAAACGTTTACTTTTATAAATCTATTTTCGCGTTGAAATAGTTTGAGACGCACACGCGTAGTTTACTTCGTCCACATTACATATTTATGAACATAATATGAATGTAAAATTTTACTGCATTAACCCTTTTCGCGAAGTTTATCATTAGCGACGCGATTATTCGCACACCGTTAATTTTTACGCGTGTATATTAATTTCTGCACGCAGAGATGCGTGCAGTCTGCTTAGCAATAACGCTCGTTTCTTTACTCGCGTTCTGCGGGAAGTGGGATTACATTATCTTGATACACGGTTTTTCGACGTGCTGTAATTAATACCCGGTGTACTCAGCACGGTGGGTATACATATCGCTATGTCGCGACGGATATAACGTGCCGTCGTCGACGTTGGTCTCGTGTGCTCAGCTGCCGGGCTTTCGTGAGGCTTGAAGAGTGTCATGAAACGAATGTAAAGCTTGCTGAAAAGCTCGATAGCGATAACAACGGAGGGCGAAGCGGAGCATACCGAATCGCCGCGTACAGATTACACGGCTCTGCAAAATGAAAACTTTTAAAAGCTTTTTTCATCATTAATTTTATATAACTTAAGAGTGCTGATCACAAAAATAAAATCTATTTTCATGTATCACGCAATGAATTTTCGCAAAATGAAAGACGCGATTTTGTGGATTTTTAAACTTAAGGATTTTGCTCTCTATGAAACATTGATTTGACTCGTATTGCGAACACATCACCTATCTATACAATAACGTGCGTTTCAGTATTATTGGCATGACAAAACTGAGATTGTATTTATTTCCATTTCAGATATATACGAGTTCGAAGAATTTGAGAATTGTAAAAAAAATTACTTTTATTAGTTTACAAATATGTATTATGTTTCGCTTCTTGAGAAAAAAAAATCATTATTAGAAATTAATATAAAAAGTAATCATATTTATATAAATCTTCGGTTTTAAATCTCATTTTGACAATATCTATTTAACTTTATATCTATTTAACTTTTTTTTATTATTTTAACTTTTATCTATCGATTGATCGTTTTTAATGTCAATTTATTATATTTTTATAAATATCATTGCATAATAACTGTGAACTAATATTATTCAGCGACTAACATTCTGCCTGTGCATTTCAACTTCTATGGATTCGGATCAAAATAAGACCTCGCTGTAAATAACACGCATATATCCACTTTTTAGCAATTCCAGTCTTCATTGGAATTCATGTTGTAGCGTATATTACTAAATAATAATTTAAGTAATACGATTTGCATGGAGAATAGTTCGAAAATAAGCCGAAACATTCAAATTCTTATTTGTAAACTGTTATTTAAGTTTATAATAACATTATATATTAAATTAATAATAACATTATATTATGAATTTTATATAATTTAGTGCCAATTACAATAGCTTAACTCTCATTTGCCCTTGTTCTATTACTTTATACAAATCTATCATACATTCAATCATTTAAATTTGTTTTATTATAAAAAAAAAATCATTAAAATGTAAAATTTATAAACATTTTCTTATTTTCTTTCCACATTTATATATTTAAGTTACATTTATAAGAATTAATTAGTTCTATTTGCTATTGAATTTTCATAAGTTACAGAGGCTTTTCATGGGTTCTATGAATTATAACAATTTCTCGTTGGCATATAAATTTGTTTTTGCATTCATATTTATCTATGTATATTTTGAAAAAACACGTATGGTAGTATAAAAACGTACGCGCGCGAATTTCCAGAAAAATAATGTCACGTCGCGACATTAAATGGATCGACCTCGACATCGAATGCAAAACTGCAATTAATAATCTGATTCTTGTCACGTGCGTCGCCGAAAAAGACAAAAAGAATAGAGCAGGAAATTATCAAATCCACGATGCATTCGCGATTCTGGGAAATGATTGATCGTTAGTAGTGTCGCGCACCACAGAATGAACTCCGTCGCACGACGGCGACTGCGGTACAAAAAAGGACTTGCATGCAAATTTTCCGGACGGGCGAGTGAGCGAGGGTGATCGCGAAATGCATGTAATTCTCCCGGAATTCCGATTTAAGCGACACGTTTTGTCCCGTGAGGGTAAAATTGGCCGACAAATTTTGCCGCAACTCAGCGCGCAACCGCATGCCTTTTATTGTAATTGTAGTTGGCACGGGATCGTCATTCGGACAAGCACGGCAAATAGACGTATAAAGATTGCAGTCAGATTTAAGAATACGATCAAGTATTAATCGAATATTTTTCTCAAATACGTTCTTACTATTCCGTAGAGTTTTACGGATTTCCGACATTTCAATATTTCCTCATTGATGTGAAGAAGAAAATTGTTCATTTGACTAAATTAATTTAGTCCATCTTTATTTTTTCGATGAAGAATGTATGTATTTAGATCGAACATATTACATTTGATTTAAATACATTCTCCAATGAAAAAAATAAAGACAAATAAAGACAAGTTAATTTAATCAAATAAATAATTTAGTCAAGTGAACCACTTTTTTTCCAGTGTATCTATTTCGTACAAACTAATTGTTCAAAACTTGATAATTAATAACATAGAAGAGTCGCGCTACGATTTAATATTCGTCATTATTTTCATCTGAGAAATTGCATGTAGCGCTATACAAATTACATAAATTGCGTATTATATAAATTGCGAAGCGCGTTTGATGATGGGAAAGTTTGCATAAATATTTGTTATTTACGTTGTAATTACTGAACGATAATTCTCTCGTGCAGTTACATGGATATAGCGACAAAGTAAATGATCGATTGTTTGTTAATTATAAATTTGTGCACCGCGCCATCCAAAGTGTTCTGATAAAAATGGCGGACTAATTGTCCGCAAAATATCCGGACGATATCATACTGCGTTGGACAGAATAAAATTAAGGATCGCATCCAAATGGGCCGATTGCGTGCGCTTTCAAAGAAATGTATTTCTAACGATAACAAGAAACAATGTACATATAGTTTGACGCCATTATTAATTCTTCGCATTCCCGTACGTATATGTGGCGAGCGCGATATGGAAAATATATGCATGTATGTGAATGTGTTGTGTGTGTATGTGTATGTGTTTACTCTTTTTTTACATGAAAATAATAAATCTTTCAACGCACGACAGTATAATGTTTTATCAAGTCCATTATGCGCGATACAAAACAAATATATAAGTACCGATAGCATTGCAATTAAATTCTAATTAGAACTTTCCTGTTGAAAACAAGTATTCCTTGTACATTTTAATACATGTTGTTTTATGTAAAAAAAAATGACTTGTTTATAAAGCTTAAAAATTTTTTTGAGATAAAAGAGGTACATTAAAAATAGCATCTTTGTCTAAGAAAAATACCTTCGAAATATATTCCCGTGTCATTTTCTTTCTATATCTCTGATATTTCAATATTTAATAATTATCGATAATTATATTTTCTCAGATATGCGGATGGATATCTGTGCGTGAATCACACTGTGTATTTATGAGGAATTTCTATTAAGTTCAGTTCGATTTGCCATCAATGAAATTGAATTAAATTAAAATAATCGTAGATATGCGCATATGATTGCATATTAATATTTACATTCAGATTGTAATTTATTGAATTTATATTATCACATTTAAACGCGGTTGAGAAAAATAATTATTCATGCATGTTTCATTATCTTTATATTTGTTAAACATAATATTTGCGTAATCATTACTACGCGCATCGATCATCATTAAATAAATTTTTTAATTTTATTTCATTTTCTTTTATCTCCAAGAAGAAAATTCCCTGAGAAAATGAATCGTCACTTACGCGGCGGTTTGGAGAACAGCGTAAAGTGTGACTGAGACTCTTCAAAAAAATTCAATTCACTTGATCTTAAGGAAAAGAAAACTACGCGCAAGAGAAAAATTCTTAATCTCTAACTAATATTCTTTCCAGATCAGTGATCGATTGATCATCCTGAGTAATATTTCAAGCAATCGATATTTCTATAAGGGAGATAAAAATAAGTACATAATTTCAAGTATTACAACACAAAAAAAAAGGCTATATGTATTTTTTCTCTTCTTAAACTTCTTACATAAATAATTTTAACTGGAAATGTAATGATATAAAATACAATATATTATAATAAAATTAAATTAAATTCTATCTCTCGTCTTATATTATCAAACAAAGTTATAGATTGTAAAATAATAAAATTTAGAAATAATGTAATAAAATAATATTTTTAATGAATCGCAGATTAATTAAAAATCGAATTTACCAAATCTTGATCTACAGAAGTAAAATCTATGAGAATATTCTATAAATAGTCGAATCTCATGATACAATTACGCGATACCTTTTTCTTTTTATGTTTTTCTCGCAGATTCGCAATTTAAGTAGCAACCGCATCGTTTAGCTCAACGCTGGGCGCGTCTTTATCCTCGCGGAAGTTCAAAGAAAACGCCGTAAATAGTGGATTGCGGGGACCATAACAAACTCGAATGGTACATTTCGCATTTATCAAAGAGCCCTCGTTCTCCCGCCTTCGCATTACCGAGCTTAGAGGCGCCCGAGACGCTTCTTGTAATCCGTCGTTTCCTACGCCATCCCCGCCCTTTTAACTGTATCCCCCCTTATGTCCCCTTCCTACATTGCTTAGCCTCTGTACAGCCACCCCCTTAACCGCTCTCCCAGGATAATGCCAAGAGAGAAAGACTTCAAACGGAATACTATACTTCCGTATAAATAACAATCTGTGGAGCTATATTGATTTTGGACAGACAAGATACACCAATGGGAAGTATCGAGATCTGTCATATCGGAAAAGTACGAAGCGTTCCAAAGAAGGTATTCGATAGAAAAATTTTGTTCTACAAAAAAGTGGGAGAGAAACTAATTTGAGCCTCATACAAGGGTTAATTACGAGACAATCTCTGTTCGTTTACAATATTCGCATTTTGTCAAAGATAAGTCAATTATGAATTGCATTGGGTGCGTATCTGTCGAAAAAGTAAAGCTTTCGAGAATGCCTTATTGAAACACACTGTATATTTACTCGAAAGGTGGGCCTTCCAGAAGTTCTCTCCGAGATGCGAAAGAACATGTCGCGCGCAAATGCGACGAGCGTGTTGGGAAATTGTATGAGAACTTTTGCACTATCGGGACTAAATAAATAGAGCGTGAGTGAAATATTGGTAACGGGTGCATAAAGTGAAAGAGGCGCGCACGTCGATTGGCGTCGACTTCAATTGTTGCGGAGCACAACGGAGGTATCAAAAAATATGCGCGTGTCAGTCAAAGAATACAAACAAATTCATTTTGGAATCCTGAGTATTCTATAATCTTCTTAAACATATTACTTACGCGTATAAAATTCTTAATTCTCGAACGGTACGATGGATTTTTAAAATGTATGTAGCTCTATTTTGTCCATCTTTCATCTAATTTATGTACAAAATGGCGAAAAAAGTAAATAATAACATGAAACTTCTTTCTCTGTTTTTCTTTCTTTGTTTATAAACAAAAAGGTAATTATTAAATGTTATAAAATGATATTATTAGTAAAATATCATTTTATAATACTTAATAATTTATAATTTCATTGATAAGTAACTATTAAGTACTTCATCTATTCTGTAAAATAGACGAAGCTGGTGGAATCACATTTGAGACTCTGACCTTATCATTAGAAGGTCAATAAATTAGAAATAAAAGTTTAGAATGTGAGAAAAATGATTATATTGCATTATATTGTACTTGCATATAAAACTAAAATACATTAGGTTATAATACTAAAAAAAAAAAAACTAGAAAACAATTCAATATAATTTTAATTAATAAAGGAAGACAAAACTTTTTTCTGCAATAGAGCGCGTTTTCATCGAGTAAAAAATTTGCTTACAGCAAGGATACATCCTATATTCTGAAACGAACAAACTGAATATTTAAGTTACTTTTTTCGTCATTTTCTTGTTAATGCATTCTACTCATCGATCAATGATCCGCGTATCTTTCCGCGTAACGGCGTCTCGACTCCAAGCGTTGTGCGAACGTTTCTGTGCGAACGCGCACCTGTTTCACGGTGTATATTCCTCAAGACCATGTACATCGACACGATACTCGCTTGGTCCGCGCAAAACTCTGAATCATCGGCGGCCGGTGGCCATTTTTCAAAGTTGCCTGTGCCGCGTTGCATTAATAACCAGCGGCTTCGTGCCGTGCGCGAGCGGCGATAACAATGAGAACAAAGAAGTCGAAGGGGTGGATTTCAATCTGTACGCCAACACGGGGGCTACCAAGCCCCTGTTGATCGTGGCCTTAGGTAGCTACTCGATAATAATCCCGACCATTAAGGGGCCCGACGATATACGGCTTCTCAAATCCTTGAGGTATAATCGTCGTCCGAAATGCGTTCCCGTTCTTATGATTTCACGGCGTAATTGTATTGTCATCGAATCTTAATTTAGACAATCGTAGCTACGATTACTATAGTTTTACAGATAAATTGCAAGGCATATCATATAATTGTAATAGTAATGTCTCTTAATTTTTGCTCATCTTTATGCAATTTTCGTCCGACAAAATAAATAAGCAAGAATCAATATATGCAATTGTCCATTCACAAAGAACAAAATATTTTTTCTTTCAATTACATTTATTCTGAACGTACGAAAAATAGCGTAGAGTATTCGTTCTATCTTGTAGAACGAATTGGAAATAAAGGCTCTAAACGGATAAACTGGATTTTTAGTGCTGAATATTAATTCTATATTAATTTATGTACTACATATCCAATTTCTCAAATTGCGTATCGAATTTATTTTCAAATTCTTGAAACACAATTCTAACAGAACTAGAGTAGTAATATCACAAATTACATTGACAAGCAATTTAATTAAATTGATGCTCATAGAGTATCTTAGATTGAGCTTATTCGTGCGCAGTTTGAGGTATTGGATATACAGTATATAAATTCACTCAGAATTAATTCATCACTATAGATCCAGCTTGATCGTTTAGGGCCTTTATTTCTAATTTGTTGTGTGTTCACATTACGGTTTTATAAGACACTTTGCATTCTATTACAGCCAATATACATTAAATATATATATATATATATATATATATATTAAAAAAGATAGTCTCTTTGAAATATTCTGTTTTTAAGGGAAATATTATACAGATCTTAATATTTATAAAAGGGAATTCAGTTATATCTTAAATTCGTTTAATAGCTGGTATTCTATATCTTTAATCTCACAATATTTTTAGAATTCAGAATTAGATGCATTTATACGCATAAAGTGTAGAAGATTAAAACTATATTAATCTTGCGAATGATCTATGGAAACTACAAAACTATAATTTATTTTATGGATCCGAAATTACAGTAATATAAAACGATGGCAGTATTCACCATAGTTTTTTATTACTCGGAACATCTTTAATATTACTCAACCGTTCGGCTTACTCATCTATCTCTCGGACAGGATTCCAGATCCCGCGCTGTCAGTTTACCCATCTGTTGCTAAGATGGATGTTACACACGTCTATATTGAAGTCAAACAAAAAAACTATAACAATATCATTTATCCACTATACGGTATTTATTTCTATTGCCCTCTAAAATGGATATATTATTGCCTCTTTCTGTTAATTTTTGGTAATAATAATGTTTCAAAACATTGATGTTTTAGGTAAAATGTTTCTTCAATCATAACTCTAATTATTAATCAATTTATAAATATGAAATTAATTAGAAATTAATTAGAAGTATATTTGTACAATAATAGATTAAATTTTTTTTAATAGACGAAAAGAACGAATAGATGTAAAATTAATATTGTTGAGTTGATTTAAACATATTAATAAGTTTAATTGAAAAAGTTAATAAAAAACAATAGATAAAAGACAACAAAGATTAAAATATAATATAGCTTACTTTCAAAGGAATCATCAGTTTTAGAAACTTTTGAAAGCATTCTTGGATGAAAGTCGAAATAATCTGATCTTTTAGGCAACTCGAGAGATCGAGCAATGAGATCTTGTACCTTGAGATTCTCGTGGATCGCAGCTAGGACCATATCCTTTTGGACCCATCGAATAAGCCGACTAATGGCACGCAACGACCGGCTGCGATGATTCGCCCTTTCCCGCCTGCTATTGCATCGTAAACGTAATTTCTGGGAAGAGTTTATCGCGAGCTCTGCCCGCCGGGCCGTACGGCACATCAGTGATGTCGGAAGACCGTGAAGGTAATCATCCGAAGAATTTCGATTCTTGCATGATTTCTTGCATATCTTTTTTGCCGAGACTGATTACATTAACTTGGGAATCGTGAATGAAATATCGCATAAAAACCGATGCCTTTGCGTTATATAATTGCATTAGTTTTATTTCTAGTCGTTTATTCTTAAAATGTATACAAAAAATTCGGAAAACTCAAATTAAGTTTAGAAAGATCTGGTATGCGAATTTTTGATGTTCTCTTTATACGAAAAAATGATTTTGTTAAAGTATCTAAAATTTAGCTAAATACAGATCTAAAGTATTAAAATATGTAGGACACTCAAGCTGATTGCTTAGAAATCAAAATTATTTACAACATTGCTCGTTATGCTGGAATTTCTTACATAATTATTTTGATCCAATAAAATTATTTTCCAGATCTATAACAACTAAATTTTTTAATATTTCGGTAAAATCGTTCTTTCCGTGTACAAAGAGAATATATCAATGTCTTTCCGTGTGAATGAAATATGTATAGTATTGTTCTTTGTGTTCTTACGTCTATCTAAACGAAAGACTTCTTTGCATTTCTGTAACAAATTGAAGTAATTGTTCTATCGTAGTTTCCTATCGTAATAAGAAACGAAATCGAAATCGTGATTTATGGGTATCTAATTATGAGTTTTAAGAAATGCCCAATAGCATCTCATGTCTGATGTATTTATAGTGCAACCTGCAAATGTTGTGGCAACTTGCACCGGCACGACGCGCGCGACTCGCTTGTGACTCAGCCGTGAGAATGATCAGGCGAAGGAAAAAATAACTAGGTATAAGGATAATAAGTGGTCGGCGAGGAGAATAGCAAAGACGATGCCGCGACGGGACGCATGCTCGTGCCATAATTTTCGAAGCGAATTAAGATTCTTCGGCAGTACACCCGGATAATAGAAGTTCTACATTGTGGTAGTTAAAGATGTCTGCTGACGGACGCATTATTGAAAAAAGAATCACGCGACAATTTTTTTAATTTACGGGAAACACATTTAATTTATATCAATAGATATATCTCATCACACGATCTTATTGCAACAATTTAAGTCCACTATTGATAAAAACTAAAAAATTGACATATAAATTTTGTTGAATAACGTTGTAAAATAAATTTAAAATAAAGTTAAGAATGGAATTAACATATACAAATTTAATTATATAAAATTTTTAATATAATTTAATCGATTATATTAGCTGAGAAATACAATTTACAAATTATCTACACAATAACCACATATTATATTGTATTTCTGAAATATTAAATGGAAGAGCCTTTGTAGTCGTAACAAATAGTTAATATTAATTCGTGAAATAATTATATTGACAATGAGTGGTTTATTTGAATTTGCAAATCGATTAGTTTTAGTTTATAGGTACTAGATATGATTTATTATGCAAAAATAATATTTGATCTATTGAATATGTTACTTCATTTGTCGATACATCACAAAGTAATTCGTCCGCAATTATTGTCTAACATTTCAAAACTATAAATTAATAAAAATTTATTCTGTGGTAATGTTGATTAATTCTTAAATATGGATTTCATATTTGATTACATTTTATCAAGAATAAACAAAATTTTCAACATCGATTATTTAACAGCTTTATATCTGCAATTAAAATTATTTATGATAAATAATTGAAATTATTATTAATGATACTCTCATCTTAAAAATCATAAAAAGTGAATTTATAACATGTTATATTGCAATGATGTATTATTGCAATTTTAAAACAAACACGCGAGTTTTGTAAGAAATACTTTGTTAGAAAAAGAAAAAAGAGAAATTATATATAATTTGTATTTAGTATACACGTAATATTTTTATGAAAAAAAACCTAAGACAAGGAAACTTTTTATAACTTATTGGCAGGTAAAGTATGAAAATAAAAATATCTCAATTTCTATTCCTTTTGCAATCAGCAAAAGGAATAGAACAGCTTCTAATAACTTTTGACGCGCTAAGGCTAGCATGCAATGAAAATGACATTTGCGAGTACTGAGTCGGCTTATCATTTAATCTTTAGCTTCGAAATAACGAGAACGTGCCGCGGAATTCCGGCGATGAGACAGTCTGCAATCTTAATAATTTGCATTCTGTCGGCGGCACTCGATAATGAGCAGCCGGGGGTATATTTACCGCGGCAACCCCGTTCCAACGACGATTGTCCACCCCCTTGAGTCTTCGGCCGATAAATAACTTCCTTTTTCCGGGCCGCCGCTTTAAGCCACGACGGGAAGAGGAACAGAGAAGAATCAGAGAACGCGGCGTTTTAATTTCCACCAATTAGAAATAATTGCGATTAATTATCTCGGACGAGATAAGAGAGAGAAAGAGAGAGGCAGAAAGAAAGGTGGCATCTGTTTAAGGGACGCCGCGCCGGCCGCCTAACAGGAGGAACGAATAATTGAATCGCCCGAAGTTCCGACTTCGACAATGAGTGTTTCGTTTCACCTGGAACGAGCTTTCTTCCGCCGGCGGCGACGGGTAAAGCTCGCTGCTGGTCTTTTGTTCCGTAGGAGCTTTCAATTAACGGCCGAAGCATGCAATCCGCCGGAGTAGCCACTGAAAATAAGGAATCTCGCGGATAAAAGAAGCCGCGACGTCTCGCTTGCTTCGCGGTCGAAGAAATGCGAAGTCCCGGTGATAAAATTAATTAAATTTGATAATATGAATGAAATTTCTTCTGTTATGTCGCATTTTCGTGTATATTATACAACTTCTTTTGTATAGACATAACTATACATATTATTCATTGTACAATAGTTCATACAGAGTTTTGTGATAAAGCAATATAAAGAAAATGAAAAATATATATCTCAATCATATTTTTCAATTATTACGTAACATATATGCTTAATTATATTCCTGTTCTCATTTGTAATATTCAACGTAATCATAGCTTTCATATAATTTTTATTCACGGAAAAATAAATGAAAAACTTTTATAAATTACTAAGTCGGAATCAATTGCTAGCAAAAAATATCATAATTATTTCCAAGCATATAATATTTTGCTCCAAGTAACCGAATATTATACAACAAATTTATTTTAAAGCAAATATTGTTCTATAAGCACTAGGAATATTATTTCTTTTATAAAAAAAATGTTTTATATCCAAAAAAAAGTTTTTTGTAATATATTATGGTAATATAAATATTATTATATTATGATAATATAATATATATGCTGATATTTCAATAATATATCATAATTATCGTACTTTAAAATACAATTTTAAATAAGGAAAAAGTAAAACTCCGTATACATACGGCATACATCGTATGCATATTTCTGTATGCGAATAAATTCACTCAGGACGCTTTTCGGCGCGCAGGATGCGCGGTACGCGCATGGGAATAAATCAGGTGCCTATTGATTTTGAGCCATACAATCTGTTTCCCAGTCCGCTGCCTCTCTCGGCATACTACTATGGGAATATCGAAGATGCCACCATCGCATTTCTCGCCCGATTCGCAACGAAGGGTGTCGATTTAGATTTTACAGGCCGCTCCGCCGTACTCGGGCGAATTCTCGATCTTGAAACGCTATGCTGACTAGTTGTCACGCGATTCCATGAAAACTTTAAGACCGATTTCATGCAAGCCATTTCCAGCGATATCAATGGCGTGTTCATAATTTTATATTTGAAAGTAAATAAGAATGCGTTCGCAAATGAATGACGCGACGTTATACAATGCGGTTTTACTTTTATTATAAAATAAAATCGCAGAATATCTTAATATCACTTCTCTGTTGTCGGTTTATTATACAACTATTATATAGAAACAGGATAGATAAATTTAACATCGATGCCTAATTTCGACGTCAAGTATATACAAGCGAAATATAAGATGAAGGAAGAAGAAGGGGCCTTTGACGGATCGACTTTATGAATATTAATGGCACGATAGTCGTGGAGACATATTGTAATAATTATGCGTCCCATACGTTATGGCGGAAATGTAGAGAAAGGAAAAAAAAAGAAGAATTACTAAATAACAAAAATTATTCTTCCGACGTAGTCACAAATGGTAAATGATAAATCGATATATATTATTAATAGTATCTTAATTGCCTGATTTAATTAATATTAATGTTTCAAGTAATGAGTTGTAAAAGGCTATTATAAAAAGATAATTCGTGTAATAAAATTAATTTTAATAATTTATTAAAAGAAAATAATTTTCACCTGTGAAACGGATTCCGACAGGCTTTAATGTAGACATAATTTATTGGTTTGATAGCTCATTCTTTTTTTATCCATTTAAAAAAAAAACAATTTCTTTTTAGTAATTATTTATTGTTGCAATGAATTGTAAATTTTATCAAAATTGCATAAAAATCATCAGATAATGTGTTCATCGAATATGACTTACAACGATTTCAATATAATTCATTTTTAACATAATTTACAAATGAATCATATTAACTTTCCAATTAAATTCATCATTAATTTAACGATAGAAATAACTGAAAATAAAAGGAAATAATGATAAATTACCGTACAGCTAAAATGGTTTATGGGCCTCGTGTATACTTGTATACTGCTTCTATTTCCCTTAACATGTTCGCTTCCATATTCCTCCATCAGAAATGATCGTTATAATTCAGTAGATAGAGATCGTTGAGAATTGAAACGATCGATAATAAAACCCTTACGCTCTGCTTGGGCGTCTATAAAAATTTAATTCGCTTCTATCGTCTACTTAAAGGATTTATCAATTTTTTCCTTGATGCACATATCCGCTATACTAGTAAAATCGCCATAATTATTATTACATGATTACGGTATAACGGGAAAATCGACGAGCACACCTCAGTGATCGGTAATAAAATCCCAGACAAGAATTTCTATCTCCTTGAGGTCGGCTACGAGATTATTCCTATATGATATACATACGTACACATTATATGTATATAAATATATTATACATACATATATATTTATAAATATGTAGCTTTATTCTCGATATGTATATACTCGATATATATAACATAATAGAATTGCTATAACTAGAGCAATGCTTGGAGAACAAAATCTACAATTTCTCCATGTTTTATATTTGCACGTGTCATAACTGTGCAAACGTGAAAATATTGTTTCGAATTTGCAAACATTTCATGAACTCATTGCGGCTTAAGTTGTGCACACACCAAAATATGAACTTGTAAATCATGCAAGCCACAAGTTGAACTTAAAATTTACTGATATTAAAATACTTATTGTATTTAAGTAGCTGTTATTTTCTTTAATAACTACATCAAACAATTTCATATATTAGGTCACTATATTATAATTTTATTTACAACATACTTAAAAAAGTTTTTAAAGCATTATTAAGAATAGATTATATTCAAAGACAAGTTTAAAATTGTAAAGTAAAAACTTTGCGAGAACTATTTAAATTGAATATAAGAAATTAAATAATCTATTTGTTAAAAATGACATGTTTTATACATATTTACATTTAATAATACGAAAAATATATATATTTTCCGTTACAAAACATGGAAGTTTTTGTCCCAAACAATCCCTGTGCTACACGTGGAAAAGACCTATACTAGAAATGTAAAAAAATGTGTAGTGTAGTATATCGAGCTACTTGAATCAATTTAACTTGGATATTACCCTTCTTGGGACACACGACGGCGACAACAGAACGACAACGGACAAGGGAACGGACGAGAAAACGAAGGTGTCGAAAAGGGCGAGTAGGAGGGGCCGGGGCCTCTCGGATTCCGAGACGACCTCGGCTGCATCGGCAGATGCGGCCGGACCTACGGACGTCGTACGCTTCATACAACACCGCGTCGTGCCGATGCAGCCGAAGGGAAGAATAAGGTAGGCGTGTCGCGGCCGCGTTACGTGCGTGCGTGTACACGACAAAGAGAGATACGCGGGCATAAGCCGGCTTATTACGGGCCGCCGCGGGCTACAAACACGCCGAATAATGGCCGTAGCTCCGCGTGGCGGAGTAAGCGGCGGAGCGGGCGGTATGTGCGCCCTGGTATCGTATTAAATTATAATAATTCCGGCGCGAATTATTAGACCGACCGGGAGGAGGAGGGGAGGAGGAAAGCATACCAGGGGCCCGGTTGGCTGGTTACGCGCTTTCCGCGTACCGTTGCGGCACCATGTTGCGGCCCAGGTGCGCTGCGTCGGGGGTTTCGACGTTTGTTAACAAATATTTTAAGCCGTAACCAGACACCCCCATCGACTAGGAAACGGCGATGGTGATTCGTCGATAGAAACATGGAAGAAGATTCGAATACCTATATGAATTGCGAGAACAAATCGGCCGTTTTATCGGATAAAGAATCAGCGTTGTCTAAATAAATTTATTTATTTGCACGAATTTGATAAATAGAAATAGAGGATAAAAAAAGGATTTATATGAAAGTTTATTTATCGTTAACTTCTTTCATTATGACGAAATGTAAATATTAAAAATTTTACGGTAAGAGAATTCAAGATAATATATTTCTGTATCAAAACGTCAACAAATTTCCTCTAAATATCTACTTTAGCGTGAAAAAATTATGAAAAAAAAATTTTCGGAAAATATAATTGAAAACAAAAATTTCTGCATGTTACAAGATGATTCATTATTAATACTGTAACATTCGCTTCGAGAGAAACCTATTAGCGCTACTTCGTTTCTATTGCATAATGCATTTTGCTCGCAAGATGATGTTACATTCGGCGAGCACGCAGCGCGCTATACGTCGCGATAATTCTCCGAATTAAATTGCAAATGCCGACGTATTCCCAAGCAGCGTGATATATGGCAACGGGTTAATTTGATTCATCTAGGTTGTAAATATATCTTTCTTCCGACCAACCCGCTCCATGGCGCATCTCCACGATTAACAATGCGCATGCGGTGGATGAAAGCGCGTCCGTAACAAAATGTTACATGAATTATAAACCGGAACGCATCATAATTCTCTTCTAACCCGCAAGCCGACAGCCAACCAATTTTTTTCAATTGTGAAGTTTTTTAGTTTATCAATTGTGGACTTATTTAAAGTTAGTTAAAATTAGATGTTAATATTTGCAATACTTTTTTAACGGAGCCAGTTATTATAATTTCAATACGCAGATTAATAAATAATTAATTCTAATATGCAAATATTAAATGATAAGAATGGTCTTGCTGATCTAACAAAATCCTTTCTCTTAGTGTTGATGACAATACTGTAAATACTTTTTAACATTCTAGCAACCAATTTGAACATTCTTATTATAATTATTATAATTATTTTGATCTAGAGAGTTGAAACAAAATTATTTTATATTTAGCTTTTTTAGATGCTTTAATAAAACCGTTCTTTCCGTATTCCTATGTTTATATATTTGCAATTTTGTTGTTTATTGTTAGTTAAATTATAATTATATAAATTCAGAATAAATATATATTTAATTTTATAAATAATTTATAGATAGTACAGTTTTATTAAAATATGTAAAATAACTCTAATTATCCGTGTGTATAGAAAACGTAAAATGATCATTCTCGTGTTTAAGGAAAAAGAGACGTTCGTTAGAATTGAAACTCCAATAAACCTGGGAGGCCTAATTACACCGTCGAACGCGAAGAAATCGAGAACCCCGATATACTTGCCAACGATCGAGTTTCCGTATCTTTCGTGTCAGGGGAATAGCTACGAGGAGCCAATTATGGTTTCCTTCGTCATTGTCGAGCCTGGAAAGGCTCACATTACCGGCGCGGGGAAGAGTGGTAAAAGAAAAACGCGATAGCGAGAATCGTCTCGTACATTCGTGGAGGGTTGAAACTATTTCGTGCGGACTCGCCAGGCTTTGTGCTCGATGACGAGGATGACAGGCACGTAAACGACGCGTTTCCGGTCTACGCACTGACAGCTGATGCTGATACGCGTAGGTCTCGTAAAAGCTACGGAGGCCTACATGCGAGGTAGGCGTACCAGCCATAGATACGTATACTTCATACTTATGAAGACATAACAGGCATTACGGGAAGACTTTGCGGGCAAGACATTATGAAGACATATTATCATTAATGAGATTGCGTTATGGAGATCCAGAATGCATCGCGTATTATCGTTGAACTTACTTTTCCTCATTTACTTCAGCTTGCATATTAAAAATCTGGCCATAAATGACTAAAGATATTGGAAAATCAAGATTTTCCGTCGATCAAAAGCAATTGTGATGTGATGGAGTAATTTGGATATCGGATTTGGTTTCAGAAAGTCAAAATACACAAGAATACCATAGTCTAATCTCCGGATCAAACATTAAATTTTGTTTTATGTGCCTGTGCAATTAAAAAATATGCAATTTAAAAAATTTAACGTAACTGTAATAATGATGATAGATGTTAAAGTTCAAACAGCAACAATTATCATTAATCACGTTAATTACATTGATGACAAAACGAATAGTGTTCGTGTCAAGTGTTCGGGGAAAGAAATTAGCGACCGCTAGTTTTCAAGAGTGTCAAAGAACGTGAGAAGGAATGAGTTCGGACTGATAATGTAGATGACCGACGATGCGTCAATATTGAATCGCTGGGGAAACGTTGTGTGCGAGTGTGAAGTGGTCGTATACTGTTTTGAGACTGACAACGGGACCGATAAAATTTATCGTCCATTCCTGGGAGCGACGTTCGAGAAAGAAATATCAGTATAAAAGAAAGTCGGATAAGAATGCTTTCTCGATGAGACGTACATACTTTCTTTCTTCGAAGATAAGCTAAATCATACCATCGACAATTCAAAATTCCATTCTATATTCGAGGTACGCCGAAAATTGACGGATTTTCAGTTAAACTGTCAGTTAGAATTTTGGGCGGTTCGCGGGCGTGAATTTAGTTTCGAGATTTATTAAACTAATATAAGCCTTTAAATAGATAAGATCATAGACTCAAGAGGTCGAGATTTATTATATTAGATTTTAACTAATATATTTAATTAATAGATTCCCATTTGAGATTTAGTACTTCCGAAAAGATTTCAGTAACTAAATTTTTGGATATAGATTTAAGATTTTCAGATTTATGCGATGTTTTCTCTCAAGAATTTTCAAATATATGAATTTATAATCCTAAATTTGCTTTAATATAATTGATTTTAATGGTAGATTTATATATTTATATCACAGGAATTGACTTATTTTTATTTTATAAAATTATGCAGAATACATTATAGAAACCAGATTTTAATGTATTTATATAATACAAAAATAGATAAATGTAATTTATTAACATTTTAATTTTCAAAAAAAGAATTTTGACATTAATTCGTTATCAATAATTGACAATCAAAAATTTCAATCTGCTAAAAATCAATCAAAATTCATAAATCATGAAAAAATTTCGCTAGTAGCATAGTGGCATCATAATTGTCACATATTTGTAATATTAATTCTTGATTCGAAAAGTTTCTAAAACACGTGGGTACCCACACGTGGGTATCAAACATTAATTGTGATGTCATCAAAATGAAAATAATCAATTAAAGAGAGAGCTCCATATCACACCTAGTTGTTTCATAGTCATAATAAAAAATAAGGTTTAAACATTTACATACCATATACATGCGCTATATTTTATCCATAAAGAAATGTTTTTCTCAGAAAATATTTCTTATTAAAAAATCGATTTTTAGTCTTTTTTATGTCTATGTTTTATTATCAGTAACCATTCTTAAAATTTAAGTTTTAATAACAAAATTGTTTTTTTTTTGTAATTGTTGAAGTATTTTTACGAAAAGATTTTACGAAAGACTTTTTAATTCTCGTTTGTCTTTGACGTCTTTTTATATTTATATCCATCCTAATGTTCGGAGGTTGGGAACGATTTCGATCATCGGCGGAAACTCGTCGCAGACGTGGGGAACGGCTTTTTGATACGGAAAAAATATTGTAGGTAGTGAGAGAGGAAAAGAGAGGCAAGTTGATTTCAAATCAAGATAGTGCCGGAAGCGTACGATGCAGTTGGGCATTCGCGATGAAAATAAATCAAGCCCGGGATGGACCGCCGGGAGTGTTTCTCTCCCCCTCCTTCCCTCTCACTCTCTCGCTCCCTCTTTAATAAAACGCGAACGAGCAGCGGGGAATAATAATATGATTGACAGAATTATGGTTAATTGACACCTATCGATCGTTTACGATAATGGGCCAATTAAAAATCAGTGCTCTTGTCGGTTGTTTACGTCGCGCCGACTGCATTCATGCTCTCGTCTATATGTATAGTTTGTGCGCGACGTCGCGCTGCCAAATTTGCGAAAATTCTGGCGGCGGTCGCATTTGCGATGCAAAATAATGTGTTAAAATTCCGCTTGGACTGTCGTCCACGGTTGTAATTCGGCCGACGATCTTTTTTGTTTTCCTCTTTTTTTAATGAAGTTGTGCGACGTCAATGGGAAAAAAGGGAAATGGAAGCTATTCCTTACGGTTAAAAGAATCTCTCACAACATCTACTATCCTTGAATTTTGTAAAAAAAAAACTAATTTCGCTTATTTTTATCTTCATAAATAATAATATAATCAGATGAAAAGTACGTATTAAAATTTCCTAATCAATCATTCAAACGTCATGCGAATAAAATTTTAAATAATTTTAATAATTTTCTTCACTTCCCAGACAACACAAAGTGTCCGAAATCAGAACATAAGACGTCTTTTGTGTTTAAAAGATATCTTATGCCTCAATTTTAGACCTTGTGTTGTCTGAATTATGTTTTGAAATAAATATATAATTAGAAACTATTTTAAACAAGGGAATTTACTGTGAAGTAATAGCTTCTTATCGTTTGCCACAATGCTGGTGCCAGGAACTAATTTTTTTCTGCATAAAATAGAAACGTAATCCTCACGATATATGCACATGGGTGCACGTGCACATTTCTTTTACGGTTGGTTACTGAAGATGTTAAAGTCGAAGTCGTAAGGGATTTCGATGGGCATCGCCATGTTGCGCGCTGTCGCGCTAACAAGACGTTCTTTAAAGGAGGAAAGCGTTTCCCGAGTCACCAGTTAACATCTTTGTCTCGTATTCTTGTGCCCAGCTTGTGAATATATTCATGAGGTAGTCGGCGTATCGATCGAACTTTCGGGACCACCATTTTGAATCGCAGGTGTAAAAGAACGCATTTAACTGCCGTGAAATGCGCGCAAACGACATTTTGGCAGTAATACAAATTCGTACGTATCTACCTTTTATGGTCGCATGAGAGCTCGGGTAAACGATTTCGGCGGTAATCGACAATAATTGGAGAAAAAAAAGTTGATATTCCAAATGGATATACACAGAAAAAAATATAATTTTACTATCATAAGAAGTGATTACTCAATTAATTTTTTTTCTCTTTTAAGTTATCTTTAATAAGGAATATTTTCTTTGTAATAGATAGAATAATATCTTAATAATTTCTTAAAATATAATTATTACAAATATTAGAGAGAGAAGACAGAGAGAGAGAGAGAGAGAGAGAGAGAAAGAGAGAACTTCATTATATCATATTTTTGTGAAATATAAGTAATTAATACTTAAATATAGTATGTATTTTTGTCTGTGTGTATTCGTAAACACTTTGATAATAACAGTAAAGGAGGAATATTAGGCACAATATTCTTATTAAAAATAAACGAATACAAGTAAAAATTATCCTAATAAAAAAAGTGCTCCAATCCCACGTCTTTGTTCCCTTTAATGGCAAGGTCGGGCTCGGATGCGACCTATGACCTTATCAGTCAAAGAGTTCGTTGTTTTACTGCAGTTATTTTAAAGCCAATTAATAAACTTTGTTATATTTTTTCATTTGTAAATAAACAAAGGAAGAAGTTTGTATTATTATTTACTTATTTATTCATTTTATATTGATTACATGAAAAAGACCGAATCTGGATCCGACCTCACTTTTTTGGATGTTTTGAAAATCCTTGTTATTAAAGATCTAAAAATAAAAATGTCACAGAACTGTTCCTACTTCAGCCGAAACTATTTTAAACATTGATTTGAAATCCAATTGTAAACAAGAATAACTACATTTCAATATAAATAAGAGATATTGCACAAATATGTTTCATGATGTCTCGACTTACAATCAATATCTCGAATCAGAACTATTGAAGAACCTATGAATCAAGACTACTGTAGAATCTACGAATCTACGAATTAGAGATGAAAAGATAAATGTCATATAGAGGAAATTGGGGTTAGTAGACTATTGGGAAAAATAGACTAACCAAATCTACGTTAAAAACATTGGAGATGAGAATTCATCTCTTTAGAAATGTGTTTCGTAACACATTTGCGAAAAATCACACGTAAATAAATTTTTTATTTTTGTACTTTTTGTTTTAATTTTAGAATCATGTAGTTTATTTAGAATTTTATTTTTTCGTAATTTTATTATATATATAAGAGATATAATAAAATATATTAAAATATACCTTAAAATATATTATTCTTTAATTTAATAATCCTATAGTCAATGTTTTTATCCCATATCATGTGTCATCGTATCCTGGTTCTGGGATTGACACTTAAGGTATGCATTAGAAAAATATTTCTTTTTCAATTAGTTTCCACTTATTATTGAAATATTACTAGATAATCAAATGTATGTAGTAAGTGGTACAGAATTTACTTATTTGATAAGTCTCTTAATTTTATCTATAAAAATTCTAAACTGAAAATGAGTTGGCCTACTGACCCTAGATCTTCTCTAAATGTTGCAATGAGTTCTATAATATACTGCAATGGAGCATGCCAATGAAGAATGAAGATATCCAATTTCTAGACCATGACACTCTGATACAAAGATTATAGATACTTTTCTTTATCACGGATTCGTTGATTAGCTAATGTTGTTTTACTATCATAAGAAGGAAAGATTCCAAAAAATAAGTATTTATAATAAGTATTTGTCTTCCTTTTCTCTGTTGTCTCGCAGTTTTCTGGTATAAGGAAGATATGTTTCAGTACATTATACAACTCACTGGTACGTTGATATTCATTTTGGTACGCTTCTGTATTGTATTATGACATCATTTGTTTTCGTCAAGATATTAAATTAATCAAGAGAGAGGAATCGCGACTTCGCATTATCGATACATCAACGCCGTCTCACTCGAACGCGTGTGCCGGTAAAGTACACTGACGGGGCTTTAATGGAGGCTGCGTGTGTAATGTAGGTATATATAGCGGGCGTCGGATGTGTTTCGCAACGCCGCATCGCCCAAGCGTACAATAAACCGATGTGTATTCGAAGAGGCTTAACTAGACGAACTATTCCCGCGCAGTTTCTATTAGTAAATCACCCGCGTACTGCATGGCATAGATAACGACCCCGTGGCGCAACGACAATGCCTTCGACGGGGAGAAACTTAATTAAGTATATATTAATTAAAATCATCTCTACCTCACTCACACGCCAAAGCCAGCTCTATATGCGCCTTGTTACACGTTTCTACCAGCATTATCCATCTCCCTATTCTGTTTTATTGTATGCACATTACTGCATATTTGCGAAAATTAAATTTTGATCGCCACGCGTTCGGTATCGAATTCCAGACATAAATAGGTAGAGGTTCAACATATGATTGCAGATAATTATGAAATGTAGTGACGCATCAAACAAAAATATACTAATGCATCTATATTTCTAAATACACTTATACTACAAACAGATCGATTTGTTTCTTTTATGAAAAATTTTCGAAATTTCAAGGTATCTAGAAAAGTGAAATTGGACCTGACCCGATGCCGTTTTGTTAATATTTCATTTAATCAATATAACAAAATGATAAAAGAACTAAATAACATGTATCGTAAAACTTTTTTCCCTGTTAAAGCTCTTTCATAGGAGAGTTAATGCTTCAAAAATAAACTATATAACGATGATTCGTCAGTCAAAGTTATTCAAATTCGGCAT
The DNA here is from genome assembly GCF_000204515.1 of Acromyrmex echinatior. The sequence goes on along the minus strand of NW_011627611.1, from coordinate 586,962 downwards.
ATGGTTTCAAATAGGTCAACGAATCTGAAAAGGTTCAAGCAATGAAGCGCCGGCGGCGATCTCAGATTTCGCGTCAATTATTCGGGCTTAATAAAAATGTACGATACGGCGAGAGCACAAAGGAGGGTCGTCGGCGCTCCGCAATCCCTTTTCGCAAAATGCAACGTCAAGGAGACGAATCGGTGACATCGGAGAGAAGCACCCTTGTTAACGTTTCCGTCATCCGTCTCCTTTTGTCGGGGCAACTCTTTCTCTCCGGGCGAATTTAAATCGTACCGGTCGGACGCGTCGGATAATTTATAATGCTATCTTTTTCGTTCGTAGATGGGCTGTGTGTATGTGTATGAGAGAGATTAGCATTAACCATATATCAACTATAATGTGGATTTAAATACTTGAAGAATAAGCTCGGTTTACTTTGCAATTCCATAAATGTGGTGCTTAAGATAAGTTGAATTATCAATATCTAGTTACAATGTTAAAATGTTAAAGGAAGCTTTTTGTTTTGCTTCCGAATTCGTGAAATATAATTAAAAGCAATATATAACAATGTATTTTTTGTAATAACATCTTCGTATAGTAATAAAGTTTCCACTCTGTCACGGTCTAGACCATTTTCGATCGTGTCGAGACGTGTGTGTGCGTATGTTCGTGTGTGTGCCGAGCGATGTGTTCGAGTAAGTGACATTTCATGTTTCGGCTCGCGGAAGACTCGAACGACACGCGGGATACGTTAATAGAAATATATTCGTTTGAAGGAGGCACTCCTGCGAAAGTCCCGCTGCGCTTCGTTCGATCGTGCGTAACTATCAAGAGAAAATTTGAGTTTAATCTTGTGAGAAATTGTAGAAGTAGATGGATGCGTCTGCGCGGAATAAAAATAGATGTGTATGTATGGATTGATACAATAAGCAGGATATTCTGCTTGTGAAAGAAAAAGTATTCTCCTTCAACAGGAAAATCTCCGAGATTAGATATAGAGAACAAATTCAGGTTTTATCGTGCGAGAAATTAATATAAAAAACGTGTTATAAAAAAGATGTAATAACAAAGATTTGTACATATTATTAATGTAATAAGTAAAAAAGAAAGGAAAAGAAAGGAAGTGCTCTTGCAATAATGAATGAGCAGAGATTGCTCTATTTTCACCTTGGATACTTATTAATCATTTTCAAATTTTCTTTTGTGCGCTTCCAGCGAAAATTTCCGTGTAAAAATGTCGCCGAATGCTTGCGGTGAATATGAATAACGCAATGATGCGAATACAATGTTCATAAGAGACGTATCGTTACGTCTTTTCCTACACTGTCCGATGATAAATTAAATCGTGGTCGAGTGCCACGTACGCGTATTTTTCATAGAACACTATCGTATGAACGACCCTTGTGTCTTTCTCTCTCGCTTTCTTTGCTTCTTCGTTTCGTTTCACGTTCCGTCTTCGCCTTATCGGTGACTCTCGGATTTTAATTTCGCCTTAGGGCGACAGCTCATCCTGCGATAAATAATGACCGATAGCCTACACAGTCGCCAGTATCTCCGCGGCACTTTTATCCGAGGAAGTTCTTTATTCTGTCACCGTTTAAATTTTTACATATCGAAATGTCAATCGAGCTGTTCTTCTCATTTTGCATCAGTAACCTTTATACGTTTTTTATTTCAGTGACATATCATAATCACAGATAGAAAAAAACCTTTAAAGAGTCAATGAACCATATAATACATAACACTAAATATAGCAGTTTGCCTTCAAAGTATATCTATCGAGTTTGAAGCAGATAATTTTTTTACTAGAAAATGTCGCATTCATGTAAAATAAATACAAAATTACTAACCATACACTGAGTAAGTTAGCTGTATATTTGAAAAATATATTTCATTTGAAAGGAAACTGTTATGAAAACAGTTATGATACAATAATTTTATGATTTTAGAATAAACATCCGTCATTTTTCTCTATTCTGAAAATTATTACATTAACTTAATATATACTGATAATTATTTTTTTCGAATAAATAAAAAAAATTAAAGCTTGAGAAGATATCATCAGAAATGAATCAGTCGAAATGGTTATCTTTGGCGCGAGAAACAGCGTGTATCACACTGTTGTAAATTACACACACCAGATAAAGTAACAAATTGCTTGGGTAGAGCCTGATCGAGCGCAGAATGGAAACCTGGACAAAAAGGACAGCGATCAGAAGAGAACGAGGGATCGAACACCTTTATCGAACTATCGACGATCCTCTCATACCGATTCTTGCGCGTGTAATTTCACGCCCAAATCGCGGAAGTTATGGCAATAGGGTTGGCGATACAAGCCATAAATGGGACCGCCTGACCGTGAACGCGTCTATATATATGTATATACATATACATATATATATATATATATATATATATATATCTGTGTGTATGTGTGTGTATGTATAGGTCTCCTCCGGCTGGTTCGAAGCGGGCATTTTCTCTCTTCGCGGGGCCCGGTCTCTCGAAAAACAAACAGTTAAAGCTAGGTGGTCCCTCATTAAGTTGGCACCACTCCCGGGTCGTTCCCCTTTAATTCAAGTCGATCCCGGTGCCGCACATAGAAAGGGTCCCGGAAGGGTCTTTGGGTCCCGCAAGGCTCCATTACACAGGCGCAGCCAGGCAGGTATGTGTATCCGAGTATGCATGTTAGCGCGAGTGAGATGTTGGCTATGTGAAATCAATGCGTTTGATACGTGTCACCGTATCGCTACACCAACATACACACTGACTGCAGAACACGCGGCTCAGTCTGCTCTGCACGCATTCATATATTTTACGCGTGTCCGAGTATCGAACATATTCGTTACTGCTACGGCTGAGAAAGCAAAGATATATTTTATTTTTCTTTTCCATAAAAATCCAATCGTATTAGTTGCTTTTAAAAAATTGTTTTCGACGTAATCTCTGCAAGATAATAATTATTTTTGAGAAGAGTCAGGATAATCTCCCGAAGCATAGGTTCATAACTGATGTTCATGACTGTTTTCATTTGATGGCATTCTTTTCTTGTTACTCATTAAATGCTAAGAAAGAATGATGTTTGTGTTGATTTGTGTTATCAAATGAAAAACACCCATTAATTTGTCGATGACCAAGATTCTTTCACAGCGGAAATATCTTAAGTATAACCAAGAATTTTGTGAAATAGAATAATTATTAATGAGGATGTTTTATAAAGATTGATGTTAAGAAGAGAAAGAAAATGTTACATATGTTTTCTTTTTTAAAATATCTCAAAAAACTGTAGTTTTTTTAAGTTTCCTGATTACTTGATAATCCATTTTGGATTATTTCAAATTTAGAGAAAATTGAGCACGAGACTACACGAACATATATCTGACATCAAAAAGAATACAGGTTCTCCTACTGTCATAACTGATCATCGAATCAATTTTGATCATAATTTCAAATGGAATCATGTGAGAATTTTGAACTGCGAATCTTCTTACAATAAGAGATTGGTGTCTGAAATGATTCATAAAAAGACAGAAACAAGGCCTTAATAGGCAAAATGATACCGAATCTTTACCTGATACTTATTCACAGATCATTCAATCTCTTTCTCCTTCTTGACTGCTTTCCCTTCCCTATCTCTTTTCTCCCTACTTTCTTTCCCTTCCACTTTATTTTTTCCTTCTTATTTTTTCCCCCTTCCATTTCTAGTTTTCCATTTCAACCTTCTTGTCTTTATGTATGTCGTACTTTATATCTTAGCTTCCTAGAGAGATGATCAATTTCGATTCCAATTGCATTGCCTAATCGATAATACATCATTTCGACACACACATAAGGTATTTATTATAAATTTATTTGTTCTAAACTCATCATACATATACAATGAATGTCGGCAATTTACTCTTTTTCTATCATCATTATTATTTCTTATGTGCTTGCCTTATAATATCTAGATCAAGACAAACCGGTAAACTCATCCCGCGAACCTGTCTACACTAAGGAAATTGGAGGTCACCTCACTTTCCTAATTACAAAACATTCTAAAGGGCGATCCATGTAGATTCGCCTATAAACTTCGCGATCTTTTTGGCACCGGGTTCACGATTACTCTTCCTATAAATTATCCGATACTTCCCAGTAAACCGCATTCTTAACCGCACAATTTAATCTCCGATCCCTGAGTAAATTGTTTAAATACATTGACTCAAAAAAACGGAGAAAATCTCAATAGCAACATTCGTCGTAACACTCCATATAATTATTTTCGTAATCTCAAAGAGCGCATGAACCTGCTAACGTACGCGCAATATTCGTAGTATAAGGAAAATGTCTGATAATGGGATTACATAGGGAAAGGATTAGTGAAATCCCTCCAATGCAAAAGCTTAGTATATAATCTATACCGATATCTTCGACACGAATCACGAATGAGACAACGAACGTATCGTATGTAGAAACACTATGATCGCTCGATTAATATATTTTTCAATTTCAATTTTATATAACGATATAATTTTCTTTTATTTCGTGAATATTTAAAACGCAATTTTGTAATTATTTTTTTTCACGTACTTTTCTAAAATATTATGAAAATTATTAATTTTAATAATTTTAGATTTTAATCAAATTTAACATTGATATTTTTTTTTATCAAATATCGATTATTTATCCCGATACAGTAATTATAAATATGAATTCTCATCCAGCAGGAAATACATATACGCTGATAATACGTGAAGGAACCATTACTATCTTCTTTCTTTTTGTTTTACGTTTTATTATCCCGTTATAATATAATCTCTGCTATCTCATAAGTATATAGTATCTACTGAATCAAAAAGTATATCTTCATAATACAAATGTAATGTGAATATAAATTAATACTAATGGCGCAGTATATTATCGCAGTTGAATTATAATAAAGCAATTGCAGATAATTAAAGAAATATATTTTAATTAGCGTTGCTTTGTGTGCGTGTGTGTGTGTGTGTGTGTGCGCGTGTATTACTCGTATATTTGCAGAATCTCAAAATTCAATCTTTAAAACACACAAACGCGTATGATTATCGCATAAATTCATATCCTATTTATATCTTGTTAATAATTCTCATTTTGTGTTGCAGATACGCGTCAACGCGGAGAAAGAACGTGGAAAAATTACGTGAGTATAGAGACATATCATATACATACATATGAATGAATGTGCTTGCCAATTAGTGATAGCTGATAACGGATACAGTTGGATAACGATAACGTCTGTAGATCTAGTAATCTCTGCATCATAGATCATCTTCTCACTTTCTCTGGCTTCTTTGAGAAAAGAAAACTATGTCCACATACACTCACGGGCACACACATACACTCAAAATTCTCGACAAAGAAAATTCTTTCGCTTGTATCATACGAAATTGTACCAGCGAGTGCGCGTAGAAATAAAATAATTCGATATAAAGCAACGTAAAGAAGAGAATAATGTTTACAAAATATTTATTCTCTTCTTTAATAAGCTAGACTATTATTTAAAAAAAGTGTAAAATTTGCACTCTTGAATAAGTGGTAGATTGTTACTCTTCTTTGGACTAAGATTCACTTTAAAAAAAAGAATGAGACTTCTTTCCTTTGGAGTGAATCATACTCCAAAAAAGAGTGAAAATCTGTCACTCTTATTCAAGAATGCAAATTCCAGTCTTGTCTTAATTCCACTCTTTTTTAATAATAGCAGTATTTTATCTCTTTTGGAATAAGATTTTACTCTAAAAAAATTTAGAGATTGAATCAGTATCGTAAAATAATTTTGTTTCCAAATATTCGTTCAAAAAGTTACCTCCTCAGATTGTTTAAGATGCAATAATAGAAACATTTAAATTCATTTAAATGTTTCTATTACTGTAATTAACTTCATACTGAATAAATTAATTATAACCGTATTTATAGATATTTCATGTTATTTTAAAAGTACTATAATTTAACCACATTAATAATAAATATAATGACTAGACTTCGGCTTATGAAAAGATATATTATAGTATATATATTAGCACTGTATATATATTCTCACTTCCTAATACATTTCAATAACAAAACTTTTTCACACGTTCTCGTCTTAATTTCTCATTTTCGAATGTCCGTACATGCACAATTAGTCTCGAAAAGACATGTACTCGCACGCGTATCCTTTAACCGTCTTCGTTACACGCGTTGACCAACTTTATGACGTTGTCCATGTAACTGCCATGTTTACGATTTTATTGAACCCGCTCCTGCCGGTGTGTATTGCCTGATGTGAAACGCGTCTAGTATGAAAAGGAAAACTTTATCGGGACAACGGATTCTTACATTTTAAAATGCAGTTCTTAAAGCAATGAGACTGAACATTGAAAAATAGAACAAATAAACGAATAATCAAATTCAATTTTTAAGGTTTCATATAAAATAAAAAAGTTAATTATTATTAATTATTAATTATTCAAAAAATCTGAAAACGCATGATGATAAATCTTGACATGGTCACGTAATTAGATCAATTCTATTAACATTGAAAAAGTTTAATTCAAATTTAGAATTATTATATGTTAAGAGAAAAATTATAAATATTACATATTTCGTACTCTCATTTTTGTATTACATAATTAAAACAATTTCATTTCACAAAACCATTTTATTTTACAATTGTATAAATTTTTATTTTTTCGAAATTGGTAAAATTGTGATTAAAGTTTCACATATAATACATGTTAATGTTTTATATTTTATATTATTTATTTTTATTTGTGCTAACATTTCAAAATTATTTCAACAATTCAAATATCTGATAATTCTAACAGATAAAGAGGTATATACACATATATATGTATATGTATATACATGTATATTACATACACATGTATACCTAGATATATATATATATATATATATATATATATATATACATACACACACATATATATAAAAATCTCTTAAGAGAGTTAACTCTTTATTGTAAATATTTTTAGCATGACATTATAAATATTACGATATTTGAGATTGCAAATTTACACTATAAAGTTCAAATAAAAGCTTTTAAATAAAATAAAAATTTAATCATGATGCGTAAATTCGTTTGATATATTAAATCTGATTAACTTCGAATGTCTTTGAAGATCGGCCTTCTGGTTTCAATCAATAGACTTATCATTTATTTAAGATATATAAGCTAAGGGAAAAGATAATAATGTGTATAGTGAGAAGGTTAATGCTCGCGGTAGATAAGAGTCGTATGCTAAGTAAACATCCTACTTCCTATGAAGTCCCAATCTCCCGATGTTTGTCTGTATAGGATTAATCTTGCGTCACATATAATGAGAATTACAATATATGTATACGTAAAAAAAAAATTAAATATTTATATAAATAAAGCTTTATATTAGAAATATATTCATAATTTATTATAATTACTGTAATTATGTAAAAAATAGAAAAGATTAAATAAGAATTTTTACATCATTTAAGAATTAAAATGTATTATTCCTAAAGTATCGGTTTAAAATATAAAATTAAAGTCATCAATCTACTGAACAATTCTGTGACGGTAAGATTAATAGGATCTCATCAGTTTCTTCATGTAACAATGCAACCATGTAAGTTCCCTCGCCCTATGTTGCCTCGTAGATGTCAATCGAATACAGTAGGTTAATAAATACAGTCGGGGTGGAAGTAGCCAACGATTTCAGGGAAAGTATTCTCGATCGCTCCATTACTGCGTCGGAGAGTGAGTTTCTACTCGTTTTCTCATCGTCGGCATGAACCGAAAGACAGTCAATGGCGGTACGGAGGGTTAAAGGAGAATGCGGATTCCGGTTCAACAATAGGCCACCTACGGTTCCCCTACGCCTCCGCTGGCTCTTTCTCTCCCTTTCTTTCGTCCCTTTTCGAGTATACTCGGAATCTCGACTGGACCAGCTGCCCTAATGCTGCGGAACTGACTGTAACGCGCCGACAATTGTCATGGTTTCGTGAACTGTAAAGCGCGCTGGGGAACATGCCACGAGCGATTCTGTCCAGTTTACGTTGCATCCTCGACTGTTGACGTTTGCCACTGGGCCTAGTGTTGTCCGAAATCGCCGGCACGAATCGTTTACACCGAGATAGAAACAGGATAAAATAGGCATACGAACATCGAGGGTAGAGCCGTAACAACTATTTGGTTGTTCGGTTAATTAGACAACAATGAAGGATATATCTTGAGAATTTATATTCTAATAACATGGCATGTAGGCGAGTGTGAGCGTGTGCGTGTGTGAGAGAGAGAGAGAGAGAGACTGACTTGATATATTTCATGAAATAATTTCGAAAAATGCCGATATAATGTACAGTGTATGTTATGTGAACATTATGTTTTTGTAAAACTCATGGTGCCTCTGTTTTTATTTTCAAGAAACATATTCAGTTTTCTAACTTATATTTATAATAAATATATGAAATTTTCTTTTACTAAACTTTTAGAATAAATCTTACTCTGAAGGGAATTTCATTTCAAAGAATGTAGAGAATAGATATATTATTCGCTGCATATATAATATATTAAAAAAAGATAATTTTAATGAAAGAAATATAAAATCATAATCGTATACATAAAAGACGATGGGTAAAATGAGCCGATAATTTTTCTCCCCCAGAGTGGCAAATAAAAGCGATATAATTTTTTTTTTCGTAGAGTTGCTAAATCTAATTCTGATCTTGAAAACATTGTAATGCTTTCCTAACAAATTAAATTAAATTTCTCAAAATCAAATTCAGTCTCTCACAAACTATAAAAAAGAAACATACCGCTTTTATTTGTCATTCTGAAATAAAGTATCAGCTTATTTTACCCATCGTTCTTTAACGTTTTCGCTCGGATCATTTTTCTGCATCTTTACAATACTTCCCGTTCTCGGAATTTTTTTCTAAAAATAATTTATCTCTGTCTATTCACTTTGCATTTGAAGTTAACCGGTGTAGAATCTGAATTCCTAAAGGATTCGAGTTTCCCGTGATTCATCTCGCAAGATCTGACTGCTGTGGTTATCGAAGCGTTATCGGCCGTGTGAAACGACACCACAAATTCTGCACGACGTTTCGAGCCGCCGCCGTTGGATTAAAAGCGTCATCGCGGTGCCGTGTCACGAGGTACAACTGCGATCCTGCAAACGACCCTTTGGAGAATAAACTCCCTTCCAGTATTTATAGACTTTTGGGATTAGAGCGGGGACGAAGAAGGGAGGGAGTGGAGCAACTGCTGCGCATCTCTTTTGTAAACTCACTCTCGAACACCTCAACGACGAGAGAAAGGAGAGGGGCAACCCGCCCTCCTTCCGCGATCTAGATCGCGCGATCCGCGTTGTTTATGCGATGTTGTCGCATAGGGGATGCTCTTTTGTTCGCGGTTGATTTTCACCGGGAGATACCGTCAAATGAATTTCGGGGGTGGCAGTGATATACATGTCATACCTGTCTGTGGTTCTGCATGGAACTTTACGAGTTTCTCTTGCCTCGCGCGATTTCAAAGACTGTGAATGCGAATGACGGTAATCGTAAACCACTCGATACGGTCATCAATGCAATTTAACTTTTGGTAGATTCAATGTATGCAAACGCAGAGTTTGTGTCATACAACATCTGTATAGTTTGTATGTCGATATTTATATACGTCAATGTTTCTATGTTTCGAAAATTGCAATTCTGTGAATTCTATGACGTGAAAATGAAAGTTACCGATATTGAGTATAACTAGACTAACGACATTTTTCAAAGACAAAAATAATAGAAAAACAATGGTGAGAAATTTAATTTGGATAGAACAAAGAGAATATAAGGATAGCATCTAGAAAAAGATGGAATATATAATATATTACGGACTATTATGTTATTTTATTTATAAAATATATCATAAATTTCAATAAATATTCAATATTTAAATGAATAGTGCCAATTAAATACAAAAATATATTTATTTGATACATTATAAGAAACATTATAATTTGATTTAACAATCGCTTCTTTTTATCAAATAAATATTTATTTATTGTAAGTAAATGTTTAGTTGGTAGTATTCAAATAAATATTTATTCAAAATTAAGCTATTTTTAGCTTACCCTCAGTGTACAACTCAACATGTGTTGCGAAAGTGGACTATCAAGAATTGCCGAGTTTTTTTTATTGCCGAGACACGTGTTCGATCGCGATCGATTTCCAAGAACTGCTTCGCTCCCCCTCGCGATCGCGGGGTCCGCGCCTCCTTCGCGGGAGAGCGCAGGACGACGACCAATAACGTGCGATCACGAGCCGCGAAGGGCCAATCGCCGATCACGGAAAAACCCATCAGCTCCCGAGTTCGGGAATTTTCCATTCGCGTCCCCCCACCTTATATTACCATATATGGACATGTCTCCCCTCCTTATATTACCATATGTGGACATGTCTCCCCTCCTTATATTACCACATGTGGACATGCGAATCGCGAATGTTCGAAATCCTGTAGCTAAACGCAACACAAAAATAAACTTATAATATATAATTTAACTATTGAAAGTATAAAGAATATTTAAAAAAAATTAAGCCTATAATTTAACTATTGAAAGTATAAAGAATAATATAAAAAGAAATTAAACATTACTGAGTTTCACAAATCTTATCTTCTTAACGCATATATAATATATACATACATATATGTATATACATATGTGTGTGTAATTAGAGTTATAAAATTTTATTCAAACCAATTTTTTTACGCTAAAATATAACATCTCCATTAGATTAAATTTTAAAATTGCTCGATATTAAATATGTAAACCTCTTATTACCTTTTATTACGTATCCGTGCACAAAATTATATTAGAGAACAATAATAGAATTAACTATGTTGTTAAGATTTGCTGCATTGTTTAAAAATTCGACAGTTATAAGGACGTGAAGTAATTATTAGGCACTGCGTCATTGTTTCGCCGCGATACGTTTGTCTCGTAATGTGAAGCGTATAATACGATCATAAAGTTATTAACGTGCATGTTACACGCGTATATTCATGCGCCGTATCAGGTTTGCAATAGAACGGGAATTCGCGGTTCAATACCATTTCCTTTCCAAACAATACAGCACAATATAAACTATCGATAATTATATGTCTAATAAAATCATGTCGATTTCGATAAAACACGTATAGCACTAAAAAAAATATTCTTTTTTCATGCAGTACATTCCTTCTTTCTTAACTTTGATAACAGACGCCAATTTATCAAACTACAGGTTGTTTCTCTGACTAAAAATGTGAATATCAATATGGTTCAAACGAGTAATAATTGAGAATAAGAAGACAAATTTTAAATAGATGATACTAGAACTATGTGTATAATAAAGTTTACATTTCGATAATAAGATACTGAATAAATGAAATCAAATATAAATTGATCTTAATGTATAAATTAATGACAATTTCATTTTCATATTTGTCTTTTTTTTAAATGTATTTTAATTTTTTTTATAACTCCGTTTGTTATGTAACAGTGAAATTATTACTTTGTATTTTATCAAAAGAGCAAAGATAGAATTAACTTTCGTTAATTCATTCAAAAGGCTAGATAAGTGAAGGTGAGAAAAGCGAAGGTGGAGCATAGTCCACGTCAACAGAAACTTCCCGATGTTTTCTACAGTTTTCGAGACAGACGTGCGTTTAAATGCGAGGGAGTTTGCGACCTCTCCCTTGGATTGTTTTCCTTCGTCGTGGATAATTTCCCGTCTGCCACTTGCACCTCGCGCGGTAATTTATTGTAAACGCGAAGGCGGACGCGCCGGTTTAAACGATTTTCCTGATATGGCAGCGAACGGACGGATGAAGAGGCACGGAAACGCCTTCCATCGCTATTCATTACGGAAGTGTAAATTAGCAGAAATCATATCTCGCCCGGTATTGCTCATCACCGGAAACATGCGATCATCGCTAAAGAAACATTAAATTCTTAATATTGATACACTTTAAAACTCACTTAAAATTGTTTGCACAATTCACACTTTTTAAAAATCAGATTTTCGTTAAGAATATCAGAATACTGAATTTTTTTAATTAAACAATCGGGATTGGAAGTTTTTAGTTAGGTTTTCTAGCTAATGATGAAATAAAATTTTACACACACACACACACACACACACACACACACACACATATATTTTATATATATACACATATATATTTGACAATTCAAATTATTTGTTTTAAAAACATTTAATGTAAAACATGAGAAAAATAAGAGAAGAGATGCCCTAATTAAATTTTCGTAAAAGGAAAATTGATTTCCATTTAAATGGTTTTTAAAATATAGAGAATAAATACTAATTTTATGAAAAAAACTTGGTACATTTTTATCAGTTAATTTTAAGTTGACTAATGGACATACCCATTTGCTAAAACATGACAATAACAATCAAGCATCGTTGAATAAATTCGTCCTTTCATTCCGTTTATTGTAGATGATTTCGATATTTTTTTAAAAGCGAATATATTAATAATTTCAGAAGTAATGTTGGGAACAATAAAACTTATGAATGTATAACTATTATTTTGTCAAATAAAATGTGTCTGTATGAGAAGTAAATATTTTTTCAATGAAAACAATACTTTATTTCTCACTTATATGATTGATAAAATATTCTATGATGCTATTGTTTTATACTTGTAAATAATATTGAAATTGGAAAGCAATAGCAATAAATAATAAGTAAGCCAGTTAAACAAGCACATATTCTATATATTGGTTAAACAATATTTCATAAAAGAAATTTCTGTCCCGTAAATTGATTTATAAGATTTCATATTATTATTGTTATCATAAACTCTTCCATTTTTCGTCCGTATCTTTATAAATTTTAACACGTGAATATAATTAAATTTCATACAATATTAATTTTACATATTTTGCGAATAAATAGCAAATATACGATAAGAGAAAAGATATTTAAAAACACAAGAATATAAAATATTCGGATAAATTAAAGAAAGAATTATACAAAAAAATTTAAAAATATAAAATGATAAAAGTGTATTTTATGTATATCATGTCTTTCGAAACTTTCTTATAACAATAAATATAATATCGCATGATATTATCATCAAATTTATTTTTATCCGTAGGATCTTAATATGATTTTATTCTCACATACATCATTCTCCGTTATCTATATCTTGTATTTTTAATTAATAGCAATAATTAATACGGCACTTACCTACAGATTGATTACGTAACACGGAAAGAATGCAGAACAGAAGACAAAGTCGGCTCTGACGATCCTTATTATTCTCCGTATCCTGTAGTGAGGCGACCTTCTCACTGCCAAAAAAAACAAACAATGAATAAAATTAAAAACTGAACGCTCGATATATGCTAATACCAGGAATTAATGGATGGTAAAAATACTTACATCATCTTAAGATCGTCAGTTGAAGAAAGCGAATATACTGTACTTGGGCGAAAGCGTCTGTTTGATACGAATCGAACGCGAAGTCACGAATTCAAACGTTGTAAATCATGCACGTGATAACGGATCATGCGAATGCGAATCGCGACTATTACTCTCTCGGAGTGAGATATCGATGAACTATGCATTCAGCCGGTCCGTCGGGAACGATATTCGAAACTTTGCGGTATCGTGCGATTTCTAACTTCGTCGCACACAATTACCAAACAGCTATCTTTTAAATTTCAATATAACCATCCACGCTACGCATTGACGCCATTTTGGCTCCTGATTAATATCGTATAATTAAGACTCCAATGGCACACAAAAGCTCAAGCAGTAAAGCTTATTGTAGTTGTGAGAATTGCCCAATCATCAAATATAAGAATACGTACAAGCAGAGAGTTTCCTTCTCGTTCAAAATGTCGGATCGTCAAATAATTTCGATCATGTAATGCGTATATGTTGTAGCGAAGACTCGTCAACTGCGATACGAACTCGGTCGCGCAAGAATAATCACGATCGCGAGCTGTGATACGACATTCGGAGAGTCGGGCGCGACGAAATTCCAACGTAACGCTACGTTTACACGACCGCTAGAAGGAGACGCGTAGTACCGCGAAGAGAGAAACATCTTTAACCGACTTCAAGTTCGGCGTTCAGCGCGAGAAGTGAGGGGGAGCGCGGTCGCGCAGGCAGGGCTCGGCGCGGCTGGCTTCGTGGAGAGTCGAAAAGAGCCGAGTGCGGCCGAGCGGCGGCGGAGAGGGGAGAGTCACCGTCGCCGCCGCCGTAGTCGCTCGGTAAGGGTGGTGGGGAGAGACGCTCTCTTGTCCCCTGCGCTCGCTCAGTTGCTCCGTCGCCGCCGAAGGGAATGTCTCGCCGCGCGTTACCGTTCCCCTCGTAGCCGCGCCGCGACGGGTGTCACTCGCGTCCTCGTTATCCTTCACTATCGTCGTTGTCGTTGTCGGTGTCGACTCGCCACCGTCCATATCGCCGCAATTTTCCATCATGGAGATTCGTAACTACTGTGCGACACAGTGAAGCGCGACTTCAAGTGCATACGCGCAGTGATACGAAAAGCGTCTTTTTGCCGTACCGCGAGGTCTCGATCGCACGATCCCGCGAATCGACGCGTACCTGTGATCGCTCTGGAATCTAACTCGTCCCCAGGATCCGTTCTCGAGGAGGTCCTTTGGAGATCCGGATAGCCGGACGGTGGAAAACTCCGAGGAAGCGTAACGCAACCGAAGATCGCGGCCGTCGGCAGAACGTGCCTCGGCCCGAGATCGTTCGATCAACATTCCGCGCCGCCTGGATCGTCCCGACGGACGTGTAGTTCTCAAATTTCCGGAAGTACCGAGATTGGAATGTAACGAGGCTCGGACTTCGAGCAGTGTGTTTTTTCGGTGTGACGGTGTGACAGTGAGACGCAATTCTTAGTTTTGGTTTTCGTTTTCTCTGCTTTCTGTGCGATGTGCTACGGTCCCACCGATCTCCGCATCCTCTGTCTCGTAAGTACCGTATAAAACGGCTTTTCCGACAATCTCGACTCTCGGCGCCTGTACTCTTCTCCGCGATCGCCCTTTTTTCCCCAACTTTTTCCAATATTCGAAAACGACGGATGTTTTTCCGATTCACGGTGACGCTGCAGGTAATCGGAGCGCGCACCGTCGGCATCGATTCATGTCCGATCGAGATTTGAAATCGAGCTCTCCAACTCGGAGCGACGGGAACGGAATGTGGCGAACCGTGCGTGCTTACGCACACACGAGATATTTTCTCCCGTGTCCTGTGAATCTCTGTGACGTGAAAGTGGAAAATGCGAAAGCGCTGTCCGACATCGGAGTACGTCGGTCGGAAATTGGCCCGTTAACGGTGAACTCGCCGGTGCGGTGCGTTGCGTTCGTTTCGGAGCGAACGACACTCCGATCTCGGACGCTGCTCGCTCGATCGCGGAAGCGTACAGCCGTCCGATCTTTTTTTATTTTTTTTTTAGTGCTTCAATTTCGCGTGTGGAAAGTGAGAGATATCTCTTGCCGGTGGAAGTTACTTCGCAGTGAACTCGGCATGTGTTTCCCGAAAACGGAATTTAAATGTCAAAAATGTGACGGAGAATCGTATCGATGGAAAATCAAGGATTCATATTTGTTGCGAGCCGCGTCAGCTCGACGCCTGGTTTTTGCAACCATTATTTGTTGACGTGTCTGTCTCGTGTCTTTATTAGTGTAACGTCCTATAAGCGCGACATGAACGGAGAAATTATCGTTATTTACGTACGTACGCGAATGTCGAATTTCGTGTGTCGGCTATCGATGAAAATTGTGTGTGGTGGAAACTCGCAATAACAAACGCGTGTGCGCGATTTAATTATCTAATATGCGATGGAAATATGGAGGATTTTAAACGCACGTTCCACGCACCATAAAGGGAATCAAATTTCTCCAAACGGCGCGTTTAACATTTTTACTTTGTTCTCCTTCGACCTTGAAAATCTCATTTTCGAATTTTCATTCGCGTTTAACTCGGAACGTTGGAACGCGAACACGGTGAACTATAATTTCGGATTTCGCGTATCAGAGTTCGACGTTCTCTCGGAGCGGGTTAAACGGAAGAACAGAAAAACAAATGACCAACCGCTTCGGATCAGTCGTGCGCCGCATGTGAATTTACGGCAAAAGAGCAAATTCGACAGAAATCGCGAAAATACGATAGTTGATTTTACGCGTCTTTTTGTGCGACAAAAAAAAGTGTGCTCGTACGTTTGAAGCGCGATACGCGAAGGTTTGAATAACGATGTGACGTGTGTAGATCATTTGGAAAATCCTTAAAATGCGCACACCTTCGAATTCTTTGGGCAATGCGGAAAAGGATCGACAGTTTGACGGTTTTTTTCAATAACGACAGATGTGACGTGTGGATTGATCGAAAAATCTTAACTCTCAGTCGGACTTGTGGAATTTTGCACCTTTTAACGGCAATCTGAATCTTTGAGAGCTTCAGTACAAATTTTTATGTTGTTCTGGATTGTGTAAAATTCTGAAAAAAAATTCTTGCATACTTACGAAAGTTTTAACAACGAGTTTTTGCTATTATAAAATCCGGATTACATTTTACTTACTTTTGATTGACAGATTTAAATAAATTTATCTGCTAGAATTTATAAGAGTTGTCATGCCATATTTCAAGATTACGTTTATATAGAATTTTTATGTTATTAAGCTTACAAAATTTATTTTATATAGACAATGTAAAATATGTAAATTATAAATTGGAAAATATAATACACAGAACGAAATAAATTCTATGATTGTTAATATGTCTGGTTTTGGTATTAATAAATGACAATATATAAGAAGCTTTAGTTCAGTACAACGAAATAACACAAGACTTTGATGATTCACATTTTGTTTTCGGAAGTAACACGTAAAATATAGTTTACATTGTATACGAGTAGATGCGAATTATTTACGAGTAAACGTACAATCTTGAAATTTACAATCAAAATATCAACTGTGCTTTCAAAATCCACAACTTGACTGGTGCAGGATTAAAAACACGTGTACTTTTCAGAATTCTTTGGACAATACGGAAAGGATCGATAATTTTATTTTCTAGATAACACGACTGATATGACATTTAAAATCTTAAAAATACGTGTTCTTTTAAATTCTTTAAACAAAAAAGAATTTCAAAAAGAATCGATAATTTCAATATATTTTAATAACGACAGGTGTGACGTGAAATCGTTTAGCAAATTAAAAAAAACGCGAGTACTTTTAAATTCCCGAGCATGTGAAAAAGACTAAAAATTTTATCATTTTTTACATAACGATAGGTGTGACGTGTAGAGAGATCCCTTGAAAATTAAAAAACGTGAGCACTTTTGAATTCTTTGAACACTATGAAAAGGACTGACAATTTTAACATTTTTTAAGAGCCGATAATTTCATAATTTTCTAGGTAACGACAGATGTGACATATTAATTGTTTGAAAAATCTTAAAAAACGCGACTACTCTCCAATTCTTTAGGCAGTGCGAAAAGGATCGATAAAGAATCGATTTTATCATTTTTTGGATGGCCGATGTGACGTATAAATTGCTTGAAAAATCTTCAAAACGCGACTACTTTCGAATTATTTGGACAGCGCAAAAAGGACTGACATTTTGTAAATTGCACTAAAAAATTTTTAAAAACGTGAATATTTATTAATTTTTTGAGCAGTGCGCGCGCGATAAAAACTAATAATAATTTTATCATGTCTGTCCACATTAAATACGTGCGTCAATTTGCCTCTGGCTAGTGCGACAGACATAACCATCCGGAAATGTGGAAAAATTGAATTTTCTTAGTTGCCTGGTTGCGGAAAACGTTGAATGAAAATGATATGGAACTGTCAGTTTTATCATATCTTGCATACGCGAGTTATAAATATGCATTGACCGACCCGTGCTATGTTTCGAATACGCGTAGAAATTACAAGTGGAATGACTTTAAATAATGTTGGTCGGAATCGACAGAAAATATTGAAAAACGTGCAAAGCTTTAAATCGGGATCATGGAAACGCTATCATCAATTCCGTCATATTTTTGTGCGTGGACTACAAATGTCGTGTGCATCACTGATTCCAGCATTAAATTCATATATTTCACCTACGCTGCACGTAAAAGTTTATATAACGATGAATGCAATTACCGGGATAACAGAATTTTTTAAATTCGTCGAATCGCAGAGATGCTATCGTTGATTTTACTATCCTTTTTTTTTCCACGAAAAGTACAAACACTCGTGTGCTTTAACGTGCGACGTGTATGCATAGTTTAGATAACAGCGGATGTAATAAGCACAGAAAATGTAGAGAACGACGAATTCTAAAATTCATGGGATCGCGAAAATGTGATTGGTGACTATATATCGTTCTTTTCCGTCAGTATTTGTTCCGCTTTGATTTGTCTGTAAAAATGTTAAAGGGATCACATTTTTAAATTCGCAAGATCGTAAAAATATGACTGTCGATTCCTATATGTGCGAATAATAATAAGTATTCACGTCGATGAATGCGCATTGAACTTGTGTATTTTGAATTGAGATGTTTGCGAAAAGTCTGACTCGATATAAACATGAACGTCTTTCCAGAAATATCGAATTTTGAATTTAACATACCTATCGTGAGAATATATTTGTTTTAATATTCTCAGAAAAAATTAGATAATTATTTATGTTAGAAGAATCTGTACAAATATTTTTAGATACGCGTGAAATATTCAGATAATAGTCAATAACAATCAGTGAAAATAGGGAATTCTTATATACATATTTAACGTTTCACTAT
Organism: Acromyrmex echinatior; assembly: GCF_000204515.1. The sequence goes on along the minus strand of NW_011627611.1, from coordinate 568,187 downwards.
TTTTACATTTTTTACTTGTGTTTTGTGTGAAAGATTAAATACCCCGATCGATATAATATCTACAAGTTGTAAAAATAGTGTGTACTTAAGTTTTCAGTAACATCGTAAATAATAATTTTGTGCAAAGAATTTAAAGCTGGATATAATGACGATGACTCATTAAATTTGGTGATAAAATCGTGAATCTAATCTGCAATGAACGTGGAAATCAACTCGAAAAATGCTAGTTACGTGATACTTTAATTCCGTCTGTTGCATGATCGTTTACTGCTTTTTTTGTGCGGCGAGAAAAATTTATCGCGAGTGATAAGTGCTAAACTAACAAATCATAAAACATTATGATGTTAAGTATATCACAAAATTGTGTGTACGTGCACGATGTTTTTGTTAAAATCGGTGATCCGATATATTTGCGTCTCTCCCTTTAACAAGTGGAGGAAAATGTGAAAAATTCAATTTAAAAATGATAATGCAATCCTTGATTTTCCATCAGCGATTTCTTCTTAAATTTACAATGCAAAATCGAAATCAATTCTAATCCGAGTGTGCTACTACAGTGAGCTGCTAGGTTTACTTTCCACGCGTGAATAAATCCGTGCTCCGTTTTCGCAACGTTTGTGACAGAGGGAAATCTCGGTAGCTGCACGGAAATGCGGCCTTTGATTTTCAATCAGCAACTCCTCGCATCGAAATTTGATTTGTGTCCAATGAAAATAGAAGGGAAATGTCAATTCGAGGAAAGCGATGTAATCACGAGGGTGCAATTCTCGATTCTTGGCGCTTGAACTTTGCTCATTCGGATCTCATTTTACAGTATCGTGATTTATCGGAGTATTATCGCGATGACGGTTTCTTATTATAACTTGTTATTAACTATGATATAAGCAATTGAAACAAAAACGCGTATCATTCGCAAGTGCATAATTAATAATGAACTGCATGTCGTGCGACTTGTTAATAATGGTATATTGTTAGCAACAAAGTATCACATTTCTTCAAGGTTTGTCTAAGTACCTATATATTACTACTTTCAAACGTGACTTTGATCAAAACACGATGACAGGTTGCTTTATTCATTTTACTTATTACTTATGACTCAATTCATGTCTCAGCGTATATTGAAAATTTTTTGCATCGCAATGTAATCACGTTTCTGCAAATATAATTACGTTTTTAAAAAAACTTATTTCAAGTTTCAAAAGATCTGATGTATAAACGGCAAATGAAACTTGCGCATTTCGGCGCTTAATTGCAATGTGACTACCTACTGATGGACTGCTCTGAATTTCTAAGGATAATTCGTGACACGACACAAGCGTCGCGATGTCGTGTCATTAAGCCAAAGATTACCGGGAGCGACGGAAGGCTCGCTTTGACGTGTCCCGCGGGAAGACCTTCTGTTTGGTCTTGTTTTACAAGTCAATGCTCAAAGCGCGCGTGCACGTTGCCCCGAGAATACAAACTAGTCTGTTTACACGAAAGTCCGTTCGCACGGTCATCGGCTAGCCTGCTTGTAAGTAATTTTTCGTTTGCAACTTGCCGGCTTGCCATTTTGATAATACAATATAAAGATTGTTATTGCGAAAAGGATATCATCGAGCGATGTGTAGAAATTTTAACCGAAAGAATGTAACGTAGGGACATAGTGAACTTCATAACACTAGCATATCAAATAAACGTAATAGGCCTGTTCTTTTTAGCTAATGTTCTTGCACGATTCATCTTTCTTCCTTTTCTCTTTATGTCAAAGAGAAAAAGAGGAAAGAACTGTGAAAAAAGTTCATCTAAAAAGAACACAAGAGTCTAATTTCTTGTATGATATTTTGAATAGTTTATCTTGGAAAATTTCCAATACATTTGGTTGTGTCATGTGTCTTGATAGACATTTAAAATGTCTATTTTATATCTGCTCTCTTAGGAGGAGAATGTAAAATTCCTTGTGCAATATATAGTATTTTTATATAGTATATAATATAAAAAAAAACTGAGAAAAAAATATAGTCAATTTTAATAAATATTTAGTTCAATACTGCCAACTAAACATTTACTTACAGAGATAACAAATATTTGTTCAGTAAAAAAAAGAAGATTGTTAAATCAAATTAACATTTCTTGTGTCAAATAAATATATCTTTATATTTAATAAATACTTAATCGATAGTATTCAACTAAATATTTATTAAAATCGACTATATTTTTTTTCAGTGCGTACACTGTATATATGAGGTCGCATAGATAGCACTTTCTCATTCTGCTAAAACTGTCATCCTCTTATCTTGAAATACAATCCTTTTCGCTTAAAAATAAAAGTGAAAGAGGAGAGTAGCGACAATTTATCGCGAGATCCATTTGATTCTAAACGTAGCCATTCCAGCGTCAGAAAATATCCATTTTCCCGTCCATTTCGGAGTTAGGACCTCGCTTCGAGTGCAGAAAGGGAACAATGTAAACGTACCTGCGCAAATCTAGGTGCGATTAGGGAAATTGTAAGCGCATATCCTCGCTTCATTTCGCAATGGGAAACGCGTTACGAATGAAATCTGGTTTGTGTTGCGGAAATCCACGTTCGATGCGATATATAGTTCGGTCGTGTGCGCGATAGATCAACGTTGAACTTTGCGGCGAAACTTAAGGGAACATCGCGGCACCGCGAGCACGTGGAATAAGTTACTGCCGCGCTGTAGCGGAACTTCGGCACAAAGTTCCTTGAAATTTAGGTGCCGTCGTTCGTGATAGAGAAGTCAGTTCGAGGGGAGCGCCTGGTGATTCATTTATATCAATATTGGGTGGGCGCGGAGCGATTAGGACTCCTCCCGTCGGTATCATCGCACGCAATGCACGCATTCAACACTTACGTAATACTTTCCTATACTTGTCGACGTCATTCAGACACCGATCGCTGTAGTCCTTGACTGCCGGGGACATAATGCAGTAGATGAGAAGGCATTTATTTCATGTTTGCATGTTTTGGTAATATTTCATTTAATGAGACTTAATATTTCTGCGAAATGCTAGAAAATAATGTGAATTTTAAAATAGTGAGAGAAGTGGAGGTTTTAGCTGGTTTATAACTCATTTTGACAAGAAAGAATGATAAAAAAAATTATGGAACGGTTCGCAGAAAATTATATGTTACTATTATAAATATTGTTTTAAATTATTTTGATATCATTCTTTCTGTTCTGAAAAATTAATCACGTTGAAAGAATGATTTTGCTGAAGTATCTAAAAATTTAGTTATATACAGATTTGAAAATAATTTTATTGTCTGATTAGCAAAATAATTATGTAGGATACTCAAACTGATTGTTAGACTATTAAAACTTTTTGCAGCATTGTCATCAACACTTAAACATTTTACATGATTCGTGTAGGTAGCACGGTTTATTTTGCTGTTTACATGTTTTGTATTGTACTTATATAATTTATGTCATGCGAAACAGCTAAAATTAAGAACTAGGTAGGTACGTATATGAATGCAGTAATTTTAATATTGTAAAACTCGGCTAATTTTAATATTGTAAAGCTTGCTTTGCACGAAACATACTCGTTTATAAAAATTTCATTGTAATTTTTCTTTAATATAATTCATGGAATAAATGTTATTATTAAAAAGTATGAATTCGAAGTAACGAAAGGTTGAAATATTGTTATAACTTGCATAACGACAGTACATCAAGACAGCTTAATTATTTTCGAAATTGTAGAGTATACATTTTCTCAGAGAGTAATTTGTTCTACCTAAACCGTTAAAGTTTATCATCTCAATCGCATTTTGTTCGCGAACTCGCGATAACTGTTTTACGACAGTTTATGAGAAAAATGCATAAGTGCTGGAATAAATGTCCCTCGTGTTTTTCACCGTCCCTTATACCAGTCGCCCTTTTCTGATATCATTAATCCTTCGAAAAGAGAGGGATGGGAAGAACGCATATGCCATATGGCATACGTTTGTATGATGTGCTACAAAAAGTGCTAGCTCATTTCTGCGAGTGTGTCTTTGTCGCAGGATATATAGACCGAATAGAACTAGTAAACTGCAACGAATGCGTTTCAAATTCAAGAAATGTGCACTTGACCCAGTAACAGTCAGTTAAAGTTACAAATCGGTTTGCGAAAGCTTATAAATTAAACTTTATAAATGAAACAATTTTAGTAAAAAGATTACAAATTTCCGAGACAGTGAAACATTAAATTATCTTTTTATCAAAATATTCTTATATTTTTTAATATAAATATATACACATACAATATCGAGATAGTATTTCGTAAGAATTTTTTCATCAATGGAATATGAAAGTCGATTATTTTAAAATGTTATTGATGTAATATTGACATATGGTTTTCCATCCATCTACATTCAGTTGAAAAGCATCTTTTCACGGATCATGATTGGATCAAAATTCATCCTAAAATTCATCCTAAAATTTTTTTATTCGACTATTTTTGCAAATTTTTATTTTACTATTTTACAAACAGCTATTTATATAAGTTCACATATAAACTATTCAGATTCTCAGACTGATGGCCTCGAACTATTTTTGCAAATGAAATTTACAGTAGTCTACAAAGAAAAAGGAAGAAGACAATTTTTGCGGTCTTTTTATATGCGAAAAACTACAATAATTCTCGTTTGCGAACAAAGAGTCATGGGAACAAAGCTGACGCGTGTAGCTCGACTTTTTGACGAAGTCCTTGAATATCTTACGAGAATTTTTCTGGCATGTAAAGCGTATATTATATCGTTGACGCATTTCGCTTTGTCGAACAGTAGCATAGTTTGTGTTGATTATGGTTGGTAGGCAGAATGAATACGACAAATATGCTATAAACATAATGCATTGTTAACGAATCATGATAAATATCTTTGTATAATAGAAAGAATAGTATTATTATATAATGTGACGATTCATACAATTAATATTTTATTTAAAACAATACGTGTCATCCATAATCTTCTGAATACCAATAAAAAAAGGAAAAAAAATGTATTACAATATTACATTTACAATGACTCAAATTGAATTATAAAGCACTGATGTGTTTTACAGAAAAATTGTCAATAGCATTGTATAAGTCAAGTAAATAACGCATACTGATTTGTATTGTAACTTGACACACTCATTAATATTCGAGATATATCTCAATCATTCCATACGTTTTCCACTTCAATTGTCGATCTTTTCAAGATTTTCGTAAACGACCCTGTCAAGAATGTCACATTGCGTATTTCACTGTATTGTTTTATTCATTCGGGGATCCATTGCCGACTCCGGTTTTTACACTTTCGCGCGGGATCCTTATGAAACATGTAGAGGACATCGTGATGAAAAAGTTGAGAAACGGGTGCAAGTGGCCAAGATATACGGGGAAACGGAAAATACCTGAGCGTGGTCTCGACTGATCGTATTTCTACATCGCCTTCGACATATTTACTTCATTGCCCGGGAAACGGATAGGGTTTTAATATCTCTTTGACACACGATCGATAGGTTGAGGACAGAAAAAGATAGAAAAAATGTAGAAAATTAAATAATGTAGGAAAAAAAAATAAGCTGACGGGTTTCTTCAGTAAAGAAGTAATCAATTTAATTAACTTAAAATTTCAGCGTTGGCAACTTTAAACTTTTAATTATAATAATTATTGCTATAAAATAAAATTTAGTACTTCGTTTTTCCATAAATTGAAGAATTTATTATAAATTATGAAAAAATAGTTTTACAAATCTACTTTAAAATCGCAAAAATTCAAACTCTTTTATTAATTTAAAATAATTTATATGGTTT
>NW_011627611.1:355555-562227 GCF_000204515.1 Acromyrmex echinatior | reverse complement strand
ATCTTTTTTATATTCTATAATATAGATAATATAGTATACTATAATATATATTAAAAGTGAAGTGACTTTTGAAGAATTATTAACGTAAACTGATAAATAGATAAACTGATAAATTTTATCATTCAAAAATTATTAATGTAAACTGATAAATTTATTACAATATAGCGTGTTGATACATAATAGTCTTTCCTCTCGGCTTATCGTGCATTTCGTCGTTTTCCACAATGAGCGGGCGTAATGTGCAACGGTTCTTCTTCTCTCGAGATTAATGAGTGCAACGACGCCACAACGGCTGTTTCTTGCGCGTCTTTCCTATTCTTGAGCGGACCGGGCTGGATTGAGCACGATCGTAATAAAAAAAAAATCTTTCGCCGGCCACCGCGTCAGGCGAGCGAGAGCTGTGCCGATAAACTTAGTAATGGCAGAAAAATTGCCGCGATTAAGGTCGAAAACACATCCGCGACCGCCATTTTCTCACAACACCTGCGAATTACGCGTAATTGCCGCCCTCCTCTCTCCTTCGTTGCTTTCCTCTTTTCGCAACTCTCATCTGGCTATCTGTTCATGGGAACACCATAGCAGTTCATTGTCTAAGGTTGGATAAATAAATAGCAAAACGAAGGTTGATGTTGGCATAATTATTGACATTCCAATGATAAACAAACTTCTGTAAGCTTTTGCAAGAAATATAATGAACTAGAGAATTCACTATGGCGTATAATTCGTGAAAACAGTTCGGCAAGTTTGCTTCATCTACTTTGCTATTGTATATATTAACAATTACACATCTCGACAGCTTTCTCATTTAGTAACAAATCAATTTTACACAATCCATTTATATTTCTACTCGAAACATTAATCTTTACTATGCATTACCGACACTCATGTAAACATGCAATAATGTAATATGTAAAGCAATATCGTTTAAAAAGTCAAACGTAGTTTACTAAGTTTTTAAATGAACTGATATACCTCAAGATCATATAACTTATATAACTTATAAAATATATTATATAAAATATAACTTATAGTAAACTGTTACGACATTAATAGAGTAAAACTTTAACAATTTGTGTTGTTTTGCGTTTTTGCAATTTCAAGCTTTATTGTAACACATTATTCAAAAAATCCTGCTGTAGAATCAATTCCGGAATCAATGTAGTAATGAAAAAAAAAAAATACTTTTTTAAATACATTAACGATTATATGTCTTACTCTATATTCGCTTCGTTGCGACAGCACCGTTAATCATCATCATGTTGAATCGGAAATGAAGGCACGCGTGCAGGAAAAACCGCATACCGAATTGCGGAAGTTTCCGCGAAATTACAGGCTCAGCGATAAAATTTCTCCGTTCGTGGATCAATTGCCATGATCATAGCGGATCGAGGAATACTTTTCGCGCAGTACGTTGCTCTGCACTCGCATTATCGCAACCGATATCGTACGAGTTTCTCCCGTTGCGGATCGCGTAATTTGTAGCTTGGCGTTATGAGATGATGGACGGTTGGATGATTTATGATGTTTTAGAAAAATGCACTCGCCTTGCGAGAATCGTTGCGAACGTGATACAGAATACGTCGCAATTATAATTAGAAAGGAAGAAAGAAAGGAAGAAAGAAAGAAAGAAAGCAAAAAAAGAACTTAAAGACTCCTTAAAGACAAAGAAGAAAATATTTGTTAGTTTTATTATATTTATTTATATTTACAATTTTAAGTATTTTAAATTATAGTTGAGGCAACAAAGGGGGATCTTTGCGACGAAGCAAAATTATGCAGTCATAATCGATATTTTATCTGCAAAACAACTTACATGATGTATGTGTGACAGAATATTAATCAATATTCATTTTTCTAATTTTTTCAGTGTAAAAACACAAAGAAGAATTTACATTACAAAATAATTACGTTATATTTCTCGTTGTAATGTATAGTCATATTTATATCAAAGTTGCATAATTTTATAATGAACTGTATTATTCTATTCAAAGGTCAAAATTACATAATTAGACAAATAGATTGCGCGTCAAGAAATCGATTCGCGCTCGCAAAATGACTGTTATGAAATAATCAACGTATCATAGACGATAATAAATGATCGTTTCAACGTGTGCTTATTTTCGCAATGAATTATAACGAGAAAATCTTAATGATCTTACCACATCGAATACATTGTTTAATGGGGCTTCATATCACGGTGTTATCGAAATTTTATTCGGTGTCGCAACGCTCAGAGTTATTACTGAGATAGCTTATCTCGCGCCTTCTTATAAGAAACTTTTTTTGCGTCATATACCATCAAAGTACATCAAGTGATCGATATTTATCGTCAACATGAGTGTCGGTAATGCATAGTAAAGATTAATGACGCAAAATATTCTTTGTCGTCTCATTTCCTGAAAAAAAAGTCTGGTAATAATTATCAAATGTTAAGTGAAATAATTCCATTTGACCATTTTGTTCGGTTAATATAATCAAAAATAATTTTACTTTTTCAAATATTTAGTAGGTCACAACAAACATGTAACTAATCGTTGTTTGGTTACAACACTTACTAAATATTTTTTAAATGTATGCATATATATATATAAAATTATTTTTGCTTGTATTAAGTAGATATTTAATTGGAATTATTTTATTACTCAACATTTTTGGCACTTTCTAAATTCTTTAGAGTGGAATCTCATTTTGAAGAGTGAAAATTGAATCAGTTTTAAAAAAGAGTGGTTGAATTTTTAATCTTTAAGAGTGAATTGTCACTTGGAAGAATGACATTTCACTTTAAAAGTTTTAAAGAATAGTTATTATAATCAGAATTTTTTTTAGTATTCTTATTAACTTTCCAATCACCTTATCAATCGAGTAGAAGACATTTCCTCGTTAAAATGTAATATAAAAAGTCAATTACTCTTTCTAAAGAAAAAGTCTAAAGATAACTTTTGGTTATTTTTTTCTATTAATGCAGTTATTTTTTTAAATACTTGTAACAAGGAAGAATTGAAGCAAATCGATAAAGAGATAAAAATGCATTTTATTTATTATGCAGAAAAATAATATTGATACACGTTGTACAGAAAATAAGTATAAAATGTTTATATTTATATTTATATGTCCTTGACCGATTTACTGTTAGAAAGCTTATATTCTTCTAATAAAAATTCAATTGCGTGACATGCAATTTACAGTAACACGCTGAAGGGTATACAAGATATCGTGCGATAGATCAATCTTAGGTTACAGTATATTTTTACATTGGGTGCATTTACATTTTCGACGTACACGCTATTTTTATGTTTGCTTGATATTCTTGCATTTGCACATAGCTTTATAGTTTTTCTAGAAAGACATAAACTCAGGTATATAAAAAACGATCTACATTCCAGATAACTTGATAATTTTTTCATATCATTAAATTGTGTGTATTTTTTAAATAAAATTAATTTTACAAAATATAAATTGAATCATAGTGAAATCTGTTAAGTACATTAAGAATGAACGAAGTGGTTTAGGCAAAGCAATTGTATAAATTGAAATGATGCGAATCACATTTCAGGGGATTCTTTTGCAGCATTCACTTAAATGCTAGATGAAATCAATTCTCCTTTGCCTTTCATTTAAATTGCCCGTTTCTCTGCCACAGATCGGTGCTTCCGAGGCAAACGGCTTAATTAATTAGTCTTCTTATGCGGAAGCCGCGACGGAGCGATCGCAGGGTCGTTAAATCGTCCGGTAAACCGCGGTAAAGCGACGGTGCGCGCGTTTCTGCATATCTAATGCAAAACCTTTCGCTGCAACTTTGAGGGGTTAACTTCGGTCGCGATTGCAGCGTGCAATGTGCGCATACTTATGTATACTACTTACGTCGTAATACGTATACGCATACGCGTGCTGCACCCGCTCTTTCTTTCTCTCTTATCGGCGTGCGCGCGTACGTGGGTGGCGTGTGTGACGTGCGTGGCGTGTGTGGCGTGTCCACCAAGTTATGGTGTCCGCGCGCTTTTATGGAGCGCCTATAGGCGCATAGTATTATGAAAGGTCTCGCCGTCGTCGTTTCGCGACGCCTGTTGTAACTCGCGTGCGTGTACGTGTACACTTTGTAGCGACCGCACGTACGCCCGGCGTTCGCCGAGCAAATAACTACACGTGTCCAATTAGAAGCACGAAACTATTCGCGATAGTGCCCCGCGTGACGTGTAATTAACTCGGTGCTGGATGAGTCCGTAAGATTTCGTGAAGTTTGCGATTATTCTCAAATATAGCCCGTTGCGCGGACTGTCTGCCGTGACATATTGATTTCGGATTTTTTTTTGGAAGAAGGACATGGTCGAATTAAAACATTGTCACGAACTTCGCGTGTTAGAGAGAGAGAGACAAGGGTTGAGTATGTAATAATTACATTTACATTCGCGCGGCACGAAGTTTGTTTGCAATATATATGCGTGGAAAGAGGAGAAATATAATATCGTAATATTCGCGAGTATCAGAATTAAGTTTGTATATAAATTTAAATGTAATATTAAAATATCTGAAACATTGTCGTGTTATGTCGATGATAATCGTCGTGATAAACTTATATTTAAATACTTTATTCACACATTTCACGTAAATACTTTAATTCACGATATGAAATAAGTCCAATTTGTAGCGAACATGCAACGTTAAAGGAGATGGTGCCATTGAATGAATAAAAGCATTTATAAACAATGAAATAATTTTCCACTACACACAATACATATAGAATTTAAAATTAACAGTAGACGAAGGACGAAGCAAGAGATATTCTTGCCGTAATTTACTTCTTCCACCGAATTAAAAGCTGTGATTCGATCCCCTTTACGATTACATTTATCTAGAGCTGTTTTACAGCGAATAGATAGACGCTCACGCGTGTATCCCTAATCTCTTCGTTTCTGCGCTTATCGGTCCGTCACAGGAGGAGGTGACACTAAAATACTCACCTAATCTTACCTTTAAAAAATGGGTGTTTCGTGCGAAAACGTGCGCGTCCTCATCACTCTCGAGGGAATGCAACGCAACTCACATGTTCCGCGCTTTTTCGTAAGCATAATTTGCGCGTAATTATCACAGCCAGTAATATTCCTACCCGCGATAAACCGTTTACATGATTAATAGAGACCGGTATTTCGCAAGCCTACGGCACTCTCCTCTTCTTCTCTGAGCAGTTCGCTGCCGCATCGCGTGTACTGGGTGGCCTGTGAAAACCGCGTCGTTTTTTTTAAATCTATAATGCATTATTTATAATTTCTATCTTTGGAGTAAAATATATAATTTAGAATAATTATTACATTTCCACATTGCAGACACTAATCTGATAAGATAATTTCAATTGATTGAGCAGATTAACTAAAGAATTCAAGGTGTTATTGAAATAATAATTTGTATTTGTGATAAAAGAAACTTATAAAATGTATTTAATCATTAAATATTCAAAATTGGTGAGATTATTGAAACACTGTCTAAAAATAAATTTAAAATTGACTACATATTTCATATAATTAAAAGCAGACTGTTAATTTTTAATTTTCAATATTAAATACATGAATAATTAAATTTTTCACTCATATAATGTCTATCTAGAGATAAGCATGGAGGGAATAATTATAAATTATTTATATTCTTGAAATTGTATTTAATAGGACAGTATATTTCTAATTTATTTATCAACATATTAATATTCTCATGTAGCTTTTATTAAAACAAAATTAACATCTAACGATAAAACATCTATCGATAAAAGATAGTGCTAGATGATCGCCGGACACCCCGTATATGCGCGTATATATATGCATGCTACGCTCACACGCGTGTTGCTGGACGTGCACGCCCGCGCGCAGGACCGCTTTCGCTCGAGGTATGCTATTATCATAATTGCCGCCAATAACGGCCCCGTGATTGGCGCACTTCACGCTTTCTTGGTGCTCCTTTTCGGAAGTTTTGCATCCTTTGGCCAGGTTACCTCGTTCGCTTCGCCTTTCTTCTCTCCTTACGTCTTGTTCTCCTTATTCTCTCTCTCTCTCTCTCTCTCTCTCGCGCGCGAGCGCAATGGCAATTCTCTTCGTATGCGTTTACACGCGTCTCCAACGGCAATCTGTGACTTTGAAATTCCTAAGAGGTGCACAGAAACAGGATGACACGTAGGGAAAAGCAGCGTCTCGAAAATGAATGGAGAGCGATTCACGAGGACGAGGTCGAACGTGTGCGACATTTCTCGGCCATCGACGTTGCCTGTCACCTTCCTGTCTTTCCCTTTTCCATTTGATCGATCGATGGAAAATGTGTATTTTGCATGGAAGCGAGAAATTTGAATGAGCCTCGAGAAAGTCTGCTGCTAAGGTGCCTTTATCTGTGAATGACGACCTGATCATCTCGTGTATGCTGCAGTGGTCGGATTTAGTTGCAAGATTCGACTTGATTTTTATATCGACGTCTACTATCCTTGCGGTTATTGTCGGACCAACATGTGCTTTGTCTCAGGACCGGCCGTGCTATGAATACAATAGAATCGAAGATTTAAGGGAAAAAATTCAATGAAGGTAGAAGATTTCTTATCATATTCATGATATTGCCATTCCTGAAAATATCGCACATCTTATGTCCGGTTTCATCAATGTAAGTTAACTTTAATCTCGGTTTAATTTCTCTTCATCTTTTTTTAATCTCTGGAATTATAAATACATTGGTGGAAATGAAGATTAGTTATGAATGCAGCGACTCGTTAAAGCAAAAAACAGGTAATGGACGATACAAAATCGAGTCGAAAGTTATATCCGAATTTGATCATTGCTGCAGAACGTTTCATTAATTAAAATATTGCGTTTTTTTAGACAGTTTTATTATAGAAAAGAGGAACGGATTACGACCATCGATAGATTAGCGCGATTGATAAACGAGCAAATTCACAACAGGCGGATATTCAGCGGACTTTGTAAAACTCACGTGCGATAAACCACGTGCTAATCACGGCGATGTGTCATCGAGTTGCACGTCAAAAGTTTTAATCCTCGAACATCGGAGAAAGAAAGAGAGAGAGAGAGAGAGAGAGAGAGAGAGAGAGAGAGAGCAAGCTATTGACTGATTTGTTACACCTGTTAGTATGAGTAACGTCTAACAAAGTCAGGGTTCTCGTACATATAGAAATGCATTCGTGCACGATGAATCCCATCAAAAGCGAGCTGCATCGAATGATAGATCCTGCTCGAATTAAACGCAGTAAAAAAAATCTAGTTTTTACTAGGCGGTACGAGGGTAATTAAAAGCATGCGTAAAAAAAATGGTTGAGAGGGTTTCGTGGTTCCCTTTATGCAGTTGCTCTTTTGAATTGTTCATCGAGGCATATGAAGTATTTTACACGTTATTAATAAATTTTTATTAGAATTTAGTTTATAATGTTTTGTAGAGATACTGCTATTGGAAAAAATTTAATATTTAATATTTTTAAAAATAAAATAAAATTTGGAGTAGAATATAATTTGTTATATTAAAATTGGAATCTATGAAAATTATGACGTTATATTTTCTAATATTTTTTAATTTCTAAAAATTTGATTTTTTTGGATTCCCTTATTTCAAAAATAATACATTTAAAAAACGTGATTTTTAAATTAATACTATGAATAAGCCAGAGAAACGTTATCTTATCACAATCATCAAAAGCGCACTAACACAACTTCATACAAAATCAATATAAAAAATCGTCGATAAAAAAAGACGTAGATCTAAAGAGTTGTGAAACAAAAATGATAAAAATGATGAAAATATTTGATCAAATTAAGAATATATTCCTTTTACCAATATTGTTTGATTAGTCATAATAATTTTATGATAAGCTAGAAAACCAGATTTTCTCTTTTTTCGGAATTTTTCTTCCTTTTAGGTTTATCACTTTTGAAATAAGAGAGCAATATGTAAATAATACAAATAATAAAAATTGTAGAAACTCGTGTCTTTTATAAAATTCAATTTGCATTCGCACCAACCGCACATATTATTAAGCAGCGAAAAGATTAATTTCATTCTAGTTTGAGGGAAGTTGCGTTGAGGGATATTGCGTGCTGCGCGATAACACGTCCAGCACCGCGCACTTTATGTCGCGAACGCCACCGCGCCCCGTGGCAAAGTGGCTTTCGACGTGAATGCAGCTGCACCGAGCGACATACAACCTTCGGCGTTTTCCGTGCGCACCACCGACACGCCGACACGCCGACACGCTCTTTCAGGTCGCCGAAAGGCAATATCGACTGGCGAGATACGTCCATACCAGACGTCGTCGCCGTTGAATCTTGCGCCGAACTCACTGGCTCCATTACCAAACTGTCAACGCGCGCTTGGCGCTGTTAAGCGTGGACCGTGCGAATTTCACCGTACAAATTTCCCTGCTCCACATCACAGTTCAGAGATCGCTAATTCGTACGGACTAAAGCACACAGACTTCCATATTGTAAACTAGACCGCTAACGTTCCTTGTTTAGTGTAGCTCCAAAGTCCTCATTTACTCGCCTTCCGAGGAAGTCGTTCCAGTTCTGGGAGTTGTACGAAGTGTGATATTGTGTTCTCTCCGTGGTCCACGTAATGCAAAATCGTGCTTGGCCCAATCTCTTTGAATAAGTAAATGGAAATAAATAGCCACGGTGAATGTATAGTAATGAAACATTAATTAAACAATAGTAAAAGAATTAATTAAATAAGAGTAATTTAGACGAAATCTAGATAAATCGCGGCATTTCTTTCTCTTTCTCACTAATTTAATTCTTTTATCGCTCAATCAATTACTTTATACACACATAATCGATTTATTGGACTTGTACTCGTAAAAATGCGACTAAAAGTATGACAATTCTTATTGGCGTTACATTTCCATAACGTGACTCATGAAAGTGTAAAGAGGTAATAAAAAGGGTCGTTGCGTATCCGTAGTAGTTGGGGTGATTGCAGGGCGTAGGTTAAATCCAGAATGGAAAGAAGTGGGCATTTCAACGGATTCCGGAGGGAAGGAAAGCGTGTACGCGTGCTGCGTGATTATGTGCAGTTACAAGCCCCTTAAATCGCGTAAAAGATAAGACTGGCTTTACATTAAGCGTGCCTTCTGACAGAAGTGCGCACAACCCCCATAAATAGCTAGCCTCCATCTTTCTCTCGCTTCTTTTCTTTTTCCTTTTCTTTTCCCTTTTCTTTTCCTTTCATTCGCCATTTGACGTGAAAGTCACCAAAAGATTGTCGATTTAACGTGTAGGTCTAACAATAAGTATACTCTCCAAGTATCGACGTTATCGATGCATCATGCCACTTGTATAAATAAAAAGAAGGAATGATTATTAATGAATGCCTAAACGAATTAATTCCTAGAATACAATGATTTGAATGAAAAGTTTCACTGTTTAAAAATCTAAAACATGATATTTGTTATGAATCTTCTCCATTCGACCAACATCATTTTCTGAAATAAAAATGCATTAATTTGATTACAGAATAAAATTTTTATTATTAATTAGAGGCATCACGCAATGTTTTTAATTAACATTGTAATAGCCATAGGATTATGATTCATGACGGAAATAGTTATAATACTCGGAGATGGTTTTCTCGGTCCAAGGACGACGAGTGTCTGTCTTAATGAGCTATCGCAAAAATGATGACGTAGAAAAAAACGAAAATATTTATATCACGGATGTATTCTGACAAGATAATCGCAGGCGGACGATAAAACGGAATATTTATTTCAATTTTAAATTGCTTTGCGTATAAATGTTTAATGAGGAAAGAAATAATCGTAGTGCATTGTTTATGACGATAAATTCTCCTTTATCGTCGATCTGTTGCATATAATAGATCCGTTTCATCTATTACAGCAATGATATGAAGAAGAGGTTAAGAAAGGGAATATACTTAATAATTTTATTTAATATTCACATCGAACAAAATATTTTAGAATATTTAATATACATATATATATATATATATATATATATATATATAAAAGTAATTATTATATTATTATTCTCTGCAGATCGACGGTATTCGATTGCGGAATGAACGATAACAAATGTTTCCATATTGGTAGACGAGTTTATTTGCACGACGAAAATGTAATAATCTATAACAAATTAATTATATTCTTAAACAAGCGACCGAATATTATTGCCACCACTGTTTATTATTGTTTGTATCATTAAGCTGGCCGTATATACGCGAAACTGCCACGATGAAACCTTCAATTTAACGAATCACTAATAAATTCGCGTAATTCTGTTGCGAACACGGTCGACAATTACGATATAATTGTTATTTCATTTCCGTCCGAATAAACTAATGAAAGATTCAATGCCGTGCTGTGCCTGGCAACGGCCTCGCTCGATATCCGGTTAATAAACTGAATTTTGCTTGAACTTTACAATTTCCAAATTTTATTCTCGAAATGTCGAGAATCGTACAATTTTCGTAGATAAAAGAAGTAACGCATGTATAAATTATTTATAAATTATGATAAAATTTACCATAATATAGATGAAATGTTAAACTATTAACTAAAATGTTCAATATCTATTATAAATGTAAGAGCATATTTCTGATGCATTAATTCTTATGGAAACTCTCGCAGAAAGAAATTGTCCACTAATAAACAGATCGTTTAATTATGAAAAGCGATGTATCGCGTTAATTTTTTATCTTTATTTCCATTTTTATTGAAACTGTGTCGTTCTTAAAATAAAGTTAAATTCAAATTGATGTCAAACGAGAAAATGTAAAATTAAAAAATACTCTTTCTGAGTATTATTCTACCAAAGAATGTAGGTCGATATATTAAACGTTTCATATTTTTTTTTATTCATCCATGATTTTTATGATCTAATTTTGTAAATCACAATAAAAAGTGATATTATAATATCACGCAGAGAGATTTTTATTCTTTGAAAATAGATTTTTATTCTTTGAAACATAAGCAACATTTATACATTTTGTAAAGTACACTAATAATAATACTCATAAAAAGTAAATTAGCTTGAATACAAGGTAAGAATTAACATGAAGATTGTATAGCTGCATAACAAAATTACATGTAGTAAGGTTAAATTTGAAGGGTTGAAAACGACGTTTTCACAACGCTCGAATTTGCCAGCGATTAGACTTGTTGATATTAAAATCGTGCACACGTTGATATTAAAATGCTGACTCGAGTAAATCGTTAATTAGTCGAAAACAGCACGGACGAGATCCAACGGACTCCGTTTTATTGCCCGGTGTAACAAGCACGGTCGTTTCTAAATAAAATTAGTGTTCACCAAGCGCCCTTCGTTTACGTCGCGCCGGGTTGTGCAAAGCGTATCGAGGAGGGTTCAACCCCTTAAGGATCGCGCGTGTCGCGAATTCGCTACCAACTCTGTGGAGCTCTTTTCTATTGGATCATGGTACTAAATGTAAAGTAATAGATAGCGGATGTTGGTAACGATGATAAGCGTAATATTTCTTTAATAATTGATACCTTAATTACCTTGTATACTTTAAATTACGGTTGCTACTGTTGTTATGAGATTAAAAAATATTCGTGAGACACACCTATTATTTTAACGTGACATTTTGTAAGTAATTGACGCATTAATTGCCTCGTATACTTTACGGTTGCTCCATCCAGTTGCTGTACGAGATGAAAAAAAATATTATTCACAAGACTACAGTATTATCTTCTAAATCGATCAGGTGACGACGTAAGCTGAGATGTAGCACCACTCATAGTTTTCGTATCGCGGTTTTCCGAGTAACAGAAGCAGTGGAGATGAGTCCGACGATTTTCCCGATCAACAAACGTGTTTACACGCCTAACGATCGTATCTCGCGGAGTGGAAAGAAGGTGGCGGGGTGGCGGTGGTTCTCGCCGCCGGCGGGAACTTTGTTCGTTCCTGTCTTGGGAAATATCGCGGAAGGAACATCTGTGCACTCGTTTCTTTGCCTCCCCGAGGATCCTACGGCGTAGACGGGCAATAAACCATAAGTCGGTGACGGCTTGAGGAAAACTCCTCGAGAGCTTGTTTCCTGCATTCTCTCTGTTCGGCCGAGAGGTGCTCAGTCTGTAAGAGACGATCCTCTTCCCCGCTCTTTTGCCATCTGTATGAAAGCGTCGTGCTCTCTCACCCCCGCTTTTAATCGTTATTGTCCTAATGTTACTGTTACGACGCACTGTGGCACACGGTGCTCTGTTGCTTCCACGGGGTCGTCCCTGCCTTCTGAGGGATAATCCTAAATTTCGTATTATAGCCGCAATTCGCACAATTCGCTGCGTTTCGCATTCGACGACCCTTCACGTCCCTTTGCCATCCCTTCGATGTACTTCTGCTGTACCCACGAGTCTGCTTTTCTGTCCCTCGTGACAGTTTTACGCCATTATGTTTACTCGATGTATCTTTAAACCCTTGCACTAGCGATTTATGAGATGTTACTTGAAAGAGGAATTTATTATTGCGCTAATATAAAAATTAATTAGAGATTTTCTATTATGTAATAGGATTTGAAATGAAGGTTTGTTTCAAGCAATTTTCCTCCTCTCTCTTACTTCTCTTTTTATTTCTTGAATACAAATTGAATTATATATTCTTGATGTACAGAGTAATTCGTATAAACTCTTATAATTTTGAGAATTGTGCGATTAATTTTAATTATTCCGATCTCAAATTTCTTAGATTCCAGAGACTTTTAAATTTATTTCATGCGTCTCTCCTAAGAGGGTATAATGAAGATAACTTTGAAATTTTTAATGAGTACCTATATAAAACGAATCGTTTCTGTAATCTACGTTAAAAGACAAGTAACTTTTATCTGAAACATTTTTCCTTAAAACCATTACCTTCAAAAGTTACAAATACACAAGTACAAGGTGACTCTCGGAACTATAAGTTTAAAGTTTAGAGTGAGACGATTTGATTAAATCGAGGTGAAAATAAAAGTAAAACACAAAATAACATTATTATTTATTTTATTAAATACTGAAAGCATTGGCCATTTATTTGAAAACATTTACGAATAAACGAGCACATGATCATTATTTTCGAGATATTAAACTGTAACGATTTATGTGGGCTGTCTTGTATATTTTTAGTAGAAAAAAATTCTACAAAATTATGCACCTTATGAATGCATCAAAATTGACGAAATTAATGAAATCATAAATTATCAAAGATTATTTTGGAAATATAGATTTAAATGATGATAAATGCAAAAGTAAATTTGGAACAATATTAAAAAGAGAATAGTTTAATAGTAGAGAAGAGAAGAAGAGTTTAAAAGGACAGATTTATTTAAAAAATTTAGGAGACACATGACACATTCGTGGCGAAAATCATACAGAACAAACAGTCAGAATATCAGATATCATACATTTCGATTAACGTGATGCTATATGTATTCCACACTCACGCGCATATACACACACAAAGGACGCGTATCCCAATGCGTGATTGCAAACGCGATCGGAGATAACGATCCTGAAACGCAAGAGGGTCCTTTGAGAATCACGTGACATCTGCTAAGGGGTGTGGTGTAGAGATGTAATGGTACCATATTACAAGCGTCAAACCGCACGATGCTGTCTCGAAGCGAACGGCCATTGTGATTGCGATGAAAGTCGCGCGTGACCGAGCAGTTTCGTTTTGGAAAATTCGCTCGTTTGTATTTGGAAAATCTGTCGCTGTAGTTTATATAATTCTAGCTTCTCTTCTACCTATTTTAAATTTATTATAAAATTATTTTAAAATTTCAACGTCGAATTTCATTATTTTATTTTATTATCACTGTTATTTTTAATATTATTATACTTGTAAGTATTATTTGTAACTCTATCTCGATATACCAGTCTATTTTTTTCTCTCCTTTCTTCTAATACCTGCTGCTTCCCAGAGCGACGAGACAAGTACAGGGTGACTCTCGGAGTTGTAATTTGCATAAATTGCGCGCAACGGCTTTCCTACGAAGAAAATACGTCGATGATGCTGCATATACACGATGCACTCTCCGAGAAAAATTTACGTCCGCATGATAGGCGACAAATCAATGAACGGTAGATTTGTTTATTGCTTCATAATATTGATAGGTAATTTAGGTAAAACGGTATTTTTACACAACTCGAACTTTATGACGTTATATACCTTATCGTGTAAGAGATAACTGGAAACTTGATGCTGTATTCATATTATAAGAAAAACTTGCAACTATTCGTTTCCTCAAGATTTATACACTTGTATAATCATGCATTCATTCCCATTTAAGATCGATTGAAAATCGATTACTCTCTCGATAGCCATCTTATTTCGCGTCTCTTCCAATGCAAGTAATATAACGTCTTTCCTTTTTTTTCGGTCATTTCGATTTAATTGCGATACCGATTTAAATCCGATCAGGATATATCAGAATGATCATCATTCTTCCTATTAGTGCTTTTTGTCGCGACGTCGAGCACTGTACACCATGTAGGATTCCGCTTCGTGCATGTCTCTTCCTCCGAAGCAGGCACGAGCTCATTCCCTCTCCCTTTTAAACGATGATGACGAGACGCTCTTGCGTCGTCAGGCGGAAATTTAATTCAGTCACAAGTTGTGTTTGTAATGGAAGAATGTAATGCATTGGATCGTAGTTCCTTCGGAAGATATCTTGCCCGTCGTTTCTCAAAGGAACGATATTAATCTTCGTCCTCTGTCGCGAAATGGTTTCGCGGTCTGATTAATGTTGCGAATTAGTACGGAGAGATACAACAATGTTACATTACGTTATAGAAATATAAACGTTCTGACTCTTTAATTTTGCAGCATTTTCACAAAAGTGTACAGTGTGAATATGCATTATATAGGTATATATATATATATATATGTATATATATGTCGAGAATATTAATTTTGAGAATTTTAGTTCTTTTTCGTTTGTTATGTATTATTAATATAGCCATTTACAAATATGTAAGCCGAATAAAAAAGAAACAAAGAAAGAGGAAGGACATTACATTATTTTTACGTTTGAAAATAGGAGATTGAAAAATGATCGAAGACCACAACGATTTTAGTTGAGCTATTCGCTTAACCTCTTTTGAGAAGCATTATTTATCTTTGCGAATTCGCACAGTCGTCTATCATTTCTATCGGATTCTTAATGTGTTAACCACGAATCGATTTATCCAGCGTGCAGAAGAGAAAAAAAGAACACCGCGAGATCTCTATCGGAACAATGGCGATAATAACGATCGGATATTTATTGTCCAATCGAGC
Source organism: Acromyrmex echinatior (assembly GCF_000204515.1). The sequence goes on along the minus strand of NW_011627611.1, from coordinate 546,967 downwards.
TGGACGATCGCGGAGAGATACTCGAGCAAAAGGGCGCGTACTCGTGCATTCCCGCTGCAAAGTTGCAGCCATTTTTAATTCCGTCGTGCAGAGTTCTTAATTCCCTGCTGCTGCTGTTGCAGCTATTCGCTCGCACATCGCGTTTTTCGAATTATACTCGCGTCGCATATCTCACCGGCGGGATCTGCCCGTCGTTATTATTATGCTCCTTTCTCCGCGGACCTCTCCCCACCCCTCCCCCCTCCTTCCTTCTTCTGCTCCTCGTACCCCTTTGAGTTAGGCCGTAAAGCGGGGCCGGTACGCTCGGAAATCCTTCGCCTTTGTTCGCGCGCTAGCAATAAAAAGACGGCCCATTACTATTGTGATCGTTGTTGTTATTACCGTCGTTATTAGTAAGCGAGCAAGAGCGAGCAAGAGCGAGCAAGAGCGAGCAAGAGCGAGCGAGCGCTGAGAATTTCACGGGTTCTTCCGCAGCAACATCAGCCACGAGAGTCGATCGGCGCAACAATCACCCTCGATGTGCTGATTTTTTCCTTTTCTTCACTTTGACAAGAAAAAAGCTGCAATAAGGCATCTAATTATTGCGATTTGATGGTGAAGATTCAAAACACTTTACAAGTGTGCTCGCGGAGAACTTTATCATTGTTTGACTTCTTAATTTTTCGTGAGAGTTTCATTTACATTTCAGTGATCAGAAGTTGTTTATAAAAATTTTATAAAATTTCTGTTATATATGTAAAAGGTACTAATTTACGAGGGGTAGTAAAATTTCTTTGGCATTAAATAAACGCGCGCTTTTGTTTTCGCTCAAATTAATTTTACGCGAAGGGTTTATTATTGAAACTGAAGTATCAATTAACGTTTCTGTGGAAAGTTCTTGGTGGAATGAAATCCCCAGTTTTTCCAGTGATAATAGGAAGTTTTTGCAATAACGTGAATCCGGATACAGTGAACGCTATAATTAATTGTTAAGAAGAAGAGATAACCTGACCTTAGTATTCACCCTAACTGGATAAACGGTATTGTAAAAACTTGCTAATACCTATCGATTTTTTACGCGTGAAATAACACCATCGGTTGGACGATGGCATGCACGAGAAGACATATCGGAGGCGCGAATATGCCGTTCTTCTTGGTAGCTCCTTCGAGGGACGGTAGTTTCCGCTTTATGCTCGCAGTGCCTGCGCGATCGCGAGCTAAACTTGAGCTACGGGACGTGTAATTTCGGCCTTCTACTTGAAACAGGTTTTACGTTCGTCCCTGCAGGGTTACCGTACAGCTCCCAGGTTTCTACGCACGGCCGAGCGTATTTTCTCTTCCCCGCAAAGTGTAAAACGAGACTAACTTTCCGTCGGTCGGCAAAGTTGCAAGGATATATCCGTCATTTATTAGTAGACATTAATAATTTCCATACTCGCGAGACTCGCCAACGTAATTATGATGATAAGCGCGTGGTTTACAAAGTTCCTTGCCTTTACATTGGAATTCTGTGTGTTTTTTCTTTTGCTTCTCATTTCTCATCGTTTTCTTTCTGTAATTTATATAATTAAAAAAAGCTAGAAAAATAATACGCGAAACAATAAATGTTAACAGTTGGGCGCTTGAACGTTTAATTGATAATTGAGAGATTAGCCTAGAGAGACTTAAGCTATAATAATTTTTTCGAATTCTCGATTAATCGTTATGATGGTTCGCGCTAAATGAACTTACTTCGTAATATATTGAGTTTTAATTTGATCCAAAATCCCACACACTTTGTTTTTTAGCAGATTTGATTTTTATAAAGAATCAGTGCGTTTCCGAAATTGCAGCAACTTTAATCACTGACGGTATCTTTACGATAAACTCGGTCTCTGCAAGATACTGAAAGACGAGACTAATGACAGTCGCCGTGTAATAGAGGGTATCGTAAGTTTGGCGAAGTTTGACTTCGGGAAGAAGTTCCGGAAGCAGTGAGAGGATAGTTTAAGCTAACTTGGAGCGCGATGAATCAAGAATGCGTCACGTACATTCATCGAGGTTCCATCCGACTTTCCTCCTCAGGGATTTATTTCTCTTCCAGATTCCGTCGTTAATCCTGTACGTCCAGTCTACGTTTTTTTCTTAGTGCAGTTGAAAAATGCGAGATGCTTTGTTTGAAATCCTAGATCTCCATTCTATTAATAGAAAGATTTATTTGTAAAATGAAAAATATTGTATTAAGGATTATACTCGTATACGAATCACATTTTTTAGCTTTAATAATTTACAAAAGATTCTTATAGTTTCGTGTGAGTGAGAAATGCACACGTTTCTTTTACTATAATATGTAATCAACAGTATATAATACATATATAGGTTTACAATATGTAGTATGCAATGCTTACTTTAATTTATATTTATTGAATATTTGATTTATGTCTTTTTCGTTAAGTACTCTGGAACTAATATTTCAATATTAATATGTAGCATTGCGCGAGGCAAATCAAGATTTGCTACGCGAAATAAATTTCTCTATTGTTCACGCAAGCAGAGAGATAATAATTTTTCAACGAAGCAGCAATATGCAAATTGTTTTAACAGCATTTGTTTTAACGACAAGATTTACGGTGCACGTGATCCGCAATGCGAGATTTGCGATCGTGATTCATACGAGTGTCCTTGCAATGTTTATAAAATCACTGTAAATAATTAGCCTCTCGCACGGAGAGCCAACAATAACGATCGGGAACAATATGAATCGGTAGATACCGATCGCGCTCAAAGCCGCGGTACTGCGCTGCTATCTCGGCCGCATCGCAAAAATCGATCTCTCGACTAGCGAATTTCTCCTTCAACGAGCGTACCGGAGATCGCATCGATCGATAACGGCGACGGACAATTAGCTGTTTCTCGATATCGAGCGGGGGCGTAAGAGTGGATCTACGGAGCGTGATCAAGGGAAACGGCGGTAAGGGACGGAGAAAGCGGGCAATGACGTGTTCGGTAATTAGCGTATTATGCATTCGGCCGCGTTTGATTTATCGGGAGCCTCGAAGGGGAACAGGATGTGCCCCCGGGGCGCACCCAGGTTCATCTCACGCAAGTACCCTGCCTGCCTATCCTCTTTCCTTCCCCCTTCCTCTTCTGCTGGTCTTCCTTCTCTCCCTTCTCCTTCTGACACGCATTCCTCTTCGCTCCTGTCCTTCCATCTTTTGATCTCAGTGAGAGGAAAGGGTCTGGCAGTTGGCACTTTTCTTTCCTCTTCTTGCTTCTAGCTTCTTCTCTTTCGTTCCAAGAGTATTTCCTGAATCTTCGTTTTTTCATCCTCCTTCGTCTATTTAGTTCTCAATGGAGTTTGCGAGATCAACAACATTCCTCTACACAAGCAATCATTACCTTATAAACCCTAATTTTAAAATCATCTGTTTATTATGCTTTGAAAGATATTTAATAACGTTGAGAAAATGTTTCTACGCAAAATAAAAATATTGGAAAGATTCAAAGAACGATGGCGAAACTTTTATACTTATGTATAATTTTCTTTTGAAATAATTGAAATCATGTATTGCATTTAAATTTCATTTGCTAATGAATTAATCTACTCTTTCCAATTTGTCTAGTTTTCCGCTTCATTTGTTCCAACTTTTGAGCATAAATTTTTTAGCGTTGGAATTTCTTGCTCTGTGTCCATCGTCATTTTTTTCTTTCTTTTTGCTATTTTATTCTTCACTTATTATTGTTCATTATTGTTTTTCTATTATAATGTATATTTTTTTCTGTCTGTATATTATAATAATTTAATATATGCGTCAATGTCTACACACACACACACACATATATATATATATATAATTTTTTTTCAATTTTCCATGTTTTGCTGATCTTTTCCTTTCTTCCTCACTCTTTCTCTCTCTCTCTCTCTCTCTCTCTCTCTCTCTCTCTCTCCTCTCATTTTATTTTTTTTCCGTCCTCGGCAACACGACCGCCCATCCTTCTCACTAACGCACGGAATTTCTCTGCCCCGCCTGTTCATCGCAATCCTCCTTTCCTCCTCTATTCCGTCGGAGGGGCTCTCTTCCTACCCTTTTTTCCTTCTCTTCGTTCTTACCCATACCTTCCCGCTATTATCCGCTTTCATTGGCCTTCGGTGCCCCGCCGCGGCAATAGTGGAGAGCGGCTCCCTTACCTTCACGTCTGGAGATAAGTACGGGTTTGTACAGGGTATCCCTGAGTTTCAACGACGCGCCGAGTTTTCGATACCGATCCGCCATCGTGCGATCCTCTACGATCACGATTTATTCGGTGCCAATCTACCTGAGTGTGCAGCACTTCATAAATAGATAGAGTGATTGGTTTCGACGCATTTCCGTTTGTCCATTATTTCACATTTTCAGATATTAACTTTTAATATTTCCATTATTAAAATATGTCTGCGTGAACTTTGACAATATCTAATTTGATATATTATCACATTTTCTTCAATCAATTTTAAATGCACAATATTTTAGAAATATTGTAATTTTTATGGAATGTGTATTCTTTGTTGAAAGATTCACTTATTTATATATACGAAGAGGTTTATTAATTATGAGAAAAAAAGAAAATTTGATTCAAAATTCATAGATATAAAAAATAATAAATATCAATTTATAACTTTGATTTTCTACATCAATCTTATAGACATTTTTCCCATTTTACCTAAATCCTTTATCAATTCTAGTTTTTGCAAATCTGAAGATATAGACTTTAGGACAAATGGCTTTCACAATCCCAAATTTATTAGGTTCAAGAATCATTTTCTGCAAGCCGTAAATTTTCCAGAATTTCATAGATTCACGATTGATATATGACGTATTCTAGATTTTTTTCATCGATTCTACACACATTTCTTTTCCTATTTGCTTCATCACACAACTTCCAGTTAAAGAACAAAATTTAATTTAAAACGATTCTTCTTCAGTGCATGTTTCGCATTTATTTGATCACTTTTTATAATAGCAGTTTAAGAATCAAGTAGCTTATTTTCTCACTTGCATCGTCGAATATTCTGCAGACAGCGGTTTATTTAGGCATCGAACGTGGCCAATCGTACATAGCAAACCAGTCATCATCTCTGCGCTGCTCGCGCGCGACGGCGATTTAACCGCTTCAAAAATATTTTTCCGGCAAGTCGATGAAACCTTTTTCGTGCGAGGAAAAACACTTCGCTGGCTGAAAGCCAAACGGTACGTGGTCGGCTGCACTGAGGGCGAACCCAAGGGGGTGGGCTGGTTCGAGTTCACGAAGAATCGCGAGGAGTTTCGAGAACTCGAAAGTTGGAGAAAACGAGGCGCGAAAGCCGATGCCGACCGGCTCGACTCGCGTACAATCGCAATCGCAATCGTCCATTTTGAGACGAGCGCTTTTCGGAAGAACGAATCGAGAAACGCTACTGCCGTCTCCGCTTGGTAGGAAACTTTCTTGAGCGATGGCAAACAAACTCTCGGACGCTTTTCGTCCTCAAAACAAACCGGCTGGTTCTCCACGGAATACGTAACGTAAGTCGCAGTGAAACTTTGGCCGAAATTTTCTTATTGAAAAATTCAGTATATATTTTATATGTATATATGTATGTTTATGTATACATATATAAACAACTCTTGTCTTCTATTATTTAAAGGAATCAGATTAAATAATTAAAATCTTAATAATACGATTAATATTTTATTGTAGACAAGTTACTGTTGATTTCCTATTAAGAATAGATATCATGATTAAGTTTCGTTTATATAACATAAGCCTTATTATATATATATGCAACAATTTGAGTTTTCGCGCTGTAATGTTGTTACTAGGTCATCTCTTCAACAGCTATATTTTGTTATCCACTGCGAATACTGAAAATCGATAGTTCATATTACGTTTATTTATATATATATATATATATATAAGTGTTGAACTAGCGACGCTTCTCTCTTATGTGTGTTTGCCATAGTAGTGAAGAACAAAGTCACGTTGTTTCTTCCGAGAATCATCAAAATAAAGTAAGATTCCTTGTCACAAGGAGGAAAGGTCATGTATCTTTACACTCACGTATATGCTGGAAATCGTTATACAAAATTTACGTAAAATTCTTTAATCCCTTGCGCATCTTTTTACGGAACAAAGATCTGAGACTCGTAGGACGAGGGTATATTACGATGAATAACGCGATAAAAATAAAGAACGTTGGAAATCTCTTACCCCTTTCCTGTTTGTCGCGGTGAGATGACTTTTATGCAAACGATCGTCGACGTATCGCGTCAGCATTCTCAGATATGCCTACGCACTGCACTTTTCCACACTGGACAGGTCGTCGCGGAATTTCAACCCTTTACGACCCTCTATGTCGAGACATGCTGAACGTAACTGCCCTTGCACAGGAGGTTATATACATCTTGCCGGAAAAGCTTGTCATGATTTATTTCTGCGAGATATTTAATCTTTATCATAATTTTTCTGGAATACCAGAATATGAAAACATTTTTACGAAGAATTATTATGAAATTATTTTCATAAATATTCGGAAAAATTTACTTTCTACTTATTATTTCTAATTTGTAACCGAAATGGACTTATAAAATTTCTCTCTAAAAATCAGAGATACTGATGAATTAGGACAGAAAGTATAGAGCGTTCTACCGAACAATTCATCATTGTTAAAGACACCCTTTCGATCGGATAAAAGCATATTCGCACGCGCTACGAGTGAAAACAGTTAGTGCCGAGAAAATGAAAGGGTGCAGAAGCACAGTAGGTCGAGAGATGGAGGCTGACGATGCATCACGCTACATGAACATAAAAACAATTTCATTAAGATTGCGATAAAGTAACAGCCATAAAGCGCGAGATGGTCCGATATCTGTGTCGCGCCAGTATCGGGATATAAACTGCGGAACTAGCGAAATCACTTCGAGGGATCTTTAGTAGTTGAATCGAACAGGGGGTGATCAGGAGATCGGGGTTGTGAAGATCGACATTCCCCCCTTTCCCTTCCACTCTCCCCGGGGAGCTATTATTGATATAATCACCTCGTCCGTGCATGTCACCCTTCGTGTGGCGACGAAGTCATCCACCTTAGACCCTTGTTGTTCTACGTCATGCTACTCTTCTATTCGTAGTTTTACTCGGCATGCTTGCAGATTATAAAAATCGATCGCGGAGTTCTTCATCGCATGTCGGTCTTTTACAGTTGATGATTCGTCTAACGAAGCGTCTCCGTTCGAATTGGTGTTCACGTAATCTCGTAAAGTACGTTTCTCGCGAAGAATGATGAGTCTTTGAGGAAGGCAGGCAGGTCACTCCTATATTATAGATATAATCGGTTCGTACGTGCGTGTTAGTCTCTGACATTACGTTGATTCGTCTTGCCTTCATCTTATTTATCCATTATTGGTGCCGCACGTATGATATACGCACGATTTCACGAAGAATACTCATGTGCTACTTTCTCGATGTTAATTGAAAGGGCGGAATGCGAGCTTCAAGTCAACGATGCGTGCAATTTAATGCATTTTATAGACGTAATAAATTTAATTTTATTAATTGATAAATTATTTTTTATCATTGCTTTCTGATTAAAATAATTTTGAAAACACATTTTCTGAGAAATTGATACTTATTATATTATACTATATTATATTATACTATATCATATATATAACTTAATGTACAAAGGGAATATAGCTTTGTAAATAATTTTATTGAATCATCAATAATTATGTAGGACTCAAACTAATTGTTAAAACTTTTTGCAGCATTATTCATGTACTTGAGATTCCTATCCTAATTATTTTTATGAGTTAATAAAATTATTTTTAGATTTGTGTTTATTCAAGTTTTTAGATAGCAAAATCGTTTCTTCCATGTAGAAATTAATTGACTAATTATGTAAGAAATTTATACATCAACAACTAATTTGTTATTACGTAGAAAAACGGAGACAACGTTTCGTTTTGTTGCGATGCAGAAAATCATGGCAAGTAAATCCGATGTTCAGAACATCTGCTTTTTACTGTGATGCCGTATTTTCTGTGTAACGGCCAACGTCGTTGAATCTCAGAACGTGCACCGTTACACTTTGATTTCGCAGGACGCTATAAAACTATTTAATTGCCGAACAGTCAGATGGTACGGTCGAAGAAAACGTTCATCATAAAGGAGATACGAACGGAAAGAAATCAAGACTGCTTTCATTTTTCCTAATATTACTGTTACTTTAAAGGATTATATGGATTGCTGGAACGTCTCTTCATTATTTTCTTCCGCTCGATGAAAGCATATTACATGAGCGTCCTAACAATTCTCTACGCGAATCAGTACTTTGATCTACATGTAGCTACGAAATCTCTGGACTATTTGTAATTTATGTATACATAGATATACGAATTACAACTGTTATAGTTATAATGAAATATTATCTCACCGAAAGTTAGAAAAGAACTAATGTTATTAATTAGGTACGTTGCGATTTAAACTTTGAAATGGGGAAAGAGATGAGATGAAAAGTAACCGCAAGGTTGAGAGAACTCGTTAAAGTTATATATTTGCTTTTCATTTCATAATAATTGATAATGAAAACCAAGTTATGGAATATTAAGAACATTACGATATGCATTTCAGATATATATATATTTCTATTAAATAATACACTATTTTTATTAATTAAATTCGAGATATAAAGATAACTCATATCTTATATGTACATTGAAAGAAAAGATTGGTTGCTGCAACAATTTAGATAGTAAAATAGCCTATCGGAATTATATATTGACATTGCGGACAGGCAGGAACGCAACTAAAAATTTACTGCTACAACCAAAAACTGGTTGCTGCAGCCGATTAAAAATGTTATGCCATATTTTACTATCTGAATTGTCACAGCAACCAATATTTTCTTTCAATGTATCTTAAATGTTAAGCCTCGTCTAAATAAGCCGCAGCATGCAAATCGCATTCGCATTCGCATTTGCGACACCCAATCAGAAGCTGTTATTAGTTTTGCGTGTTGCGACTTATCTAAACAGGGCTTTACATTTTATATGTAACGTTTCCGCTTTCAAATTAAGTTTCAAGATATTAAATATGTGTCAGGATTTGAATAACTTATCGAATTGAGCGTAAGTCCATATTACACTACGCAGATTGGAGATTAAGGATTGCGAATTGAAGATCAGAATACAACCGAATAAAACACAATTAGAATAAAACGGATTAAAATTAAAGTCATCTAATTAATCAAATTGATTCTAATTTTCACAATTCTCAATACGTAGTCTGATATGGGCTAAATAATAATTGCGACACATGTTTGCGACTCTTATTGCAACATCAATCGTTGTTTGATATAGAATAATAACGTTAAGATATGTGATTTGATGCGTTTACGACGGTTTCGCTCCATTAGCGTTGTCGTGGTAGCGACGATGGAACATGTGTTTCCCGTCGCAAGAGGGAACATTCTTAGTCAGTTCTTAGCGTTATGACGTCTGAAATCCTTTGGCGAGATGATACCTCCTAAATCAGGATGGCGGGTTAATAAAGCTTTTGTGTACCCTGGTTTCGCGCGAGTAACGCTCCGTCGGTCGGCGCGCGGTATTCCATACCCTCCATGGGCAATAAAGCGCATTTACGATACCCCCGACGCGACACCATCCGCCCTTTTCTGTTCTCAGAGATGCTGCGAACGCTTCCCTTATCGTGTCGCAACGCATTTCGTTCATGCGATCCCTGACATAAAAGAGGCAGGCATTACTTGAATAAAAGTCTCATCTTGCGGATAAAGAAACGGATTAATTCTTTTTAATGAGATATAATTGTATAGTCTTTTATTTTTTCTATATGTAATATATTTACAATAGAAATAATTAATTTATAAATTAAATATATCACGTACGCGTATCATTCGACATATTAAGTTTGAGTATCTTGCTTGATATATACAGGGTGGGCCATCTATTGGTACGTTTTTGAATTTCGTCGTATGGCAACACCGAACGAGCTACAGACCCGAAATTTTGACAGTTTATTAGTCATACCGTCCGCGGCACGAAACAACATGTTTTCTCTTGAAGAGCGTTTTGAAATTTTAAAAACTTATTTTCAAAGTCAGTGCTGTGTCGCCGAAACTGTACGAATTTTGAAAAGAAATATGGGTCGTGATAGAGCACCCACCGAAGGAGCTATACGCAAATTGGTGAGGAAAGTTCGTGAGAAAGGGATGTTAGTGGATGACATTATATTACGACTGTTTTGAGTGAAATTGGCGCCGAGGTAGTCCAAAATGTCATTAATAATTGGGGTGACCGAATGGCATACTGTAAGGCCAGTAGAGGGAGCCACATGAACGAAATCGTTTTTCATTCTTGACGCGGATACTTTTAGCTTCATGACAAAAAAAAAATTAATAAAAAATATCAATGTATGCTCATTTGATCGCATTTTTAAAAACGTACCAATAGATGGCCCACCCTGTACATCTACTTAACTTTAAATTCAAGAGTACTTGAATTCACGTCATCGCATTTAAAATCTACGTGGAATCAGATAGATAGGATCAGACGACATTCGTCGCTTTTGGCAATCGCGAAATTCCGGGAGGCTTGTCGTCCGTCAAATCGCTGACTTTTCGCGAAACGAGCACTTTCTCGAATAACGACGCCATTACTTTGCGCATCGTAAGACCCGCGTAAATGGTATACCGAATGGGCTCACCCTGCGTCCTCCCTCACCGGCTTCGCATTTTGTTGGCCTGCAACGACTCTGGCGGTCGTCACTGTCGAATCGGAAGTGGCTTCTAAATCTCGACCATGTCCTACCGAATGGATCGTTATTCGTGCGTAATTGTCGTACATATGTGCGTTTACGAACGTCAACCACCAAAATGCGTCTCTCACACTCTTGCGTTCCTGATTGCCCGTAAACACTGACTTTTGATAGCACGACGGAAAAGAAATAAAATTTATTCTGGGGTTACAATTTTGCTTGGGGTTAGAATTGCAGAAATTCTTTTTGAAGGATCTCCTGTTAGGATCTCAATATAATTTTTTACAGCCAAAATCATCTGCTATAATTAATTCTATTTATGCACATATATAACTTAATTTTTATTAATACATAATATAACGAGCATTATGTAATATAATTATTTTCAATTTGGTATTTAAAATTTTCAAATTGTCAGCGTTCAATACAAACAGCGTTGATTATAAAAATCGAAATTCAAAGCACGATACAGAGAGAACATTAAATGATGCGAATTTTAAAATGGTGAATAAAATCCCTTAAAAAGTAGTATCAGTTTTATTCATTCATCTTTGTTTCATGTGATTTTCAAAGGTATAATTTCCAGATTATAATGGAAACTGTCGGGAAATATGCGCGATATAAACACGACATCTGTCATCGAGTGGCGCGTATCCGTTTCTGGCGCACTTTCGTCTGGTATTAACGTAGCATTAACGGGCCACCCTCGTTGTTACGGGAAGGACACGCCATTCTCGCGTTACCGTCCCCCACGACGTAAGAAGGACACGGAAGGGAAACGGCAAGAAGCAAAAAGGACGACGAAGATGGGAAGAAAGGAAGAGAGAGCGAGTGAAAGACAGAACGAGACAGAGTGGGAAGATAGAAAGTGCAGGGTGGGGTCGGTACGTTGTGTGTTCCGGTCAGTATGGTGTCTCTCTCTTTCTCTCCTCCACCGTGGCCTCGGCGTGCCCCTTCGTAATTTATGTTTGCTTTATGGCCAGGAGAATAAGGAAGCGTCTTATTAAAGACAGCCGCGTTGCTGCTCACGAGCTGCTTGCTCGTCGACGAGCATGGCCGCCGCGAAATATTGTCTCTCCCTTTCGACGTGCTACGTGCAAGCATCTGGTAATAATGGATCTAAGTGTGGTATCGACGTGCACGGCACACGAAGAAATTAATCACCGAACGTTGAAATTAATTTCTTCGTGTGCCGTCTGTTTTAAGATTAGTCTTAAGAGAATCGATAAGAGGAGATTTTTTTTGTTTTATTTTTACCTTTCACACAGTTGCTCGCATGAATTTGGGGAAAGCCACCTTTTCCGCTAAGAATTCTGAAACTAACAAAAGGATTAAAACTTCTTTCTCATCTATTACGTAATCCGCAATTTAGCGCAACCGTAAAAGTTTCGAAAGCGAGGCATGGAGAGAGAAGTAGCGCGTCGCGGGGCAGATTCAATTCAACAAGAGGAACTTTCCGATGCGCTTTCAACGCAGGGCGCGCGCCGATTACCAGAATGCGTTTCCACGTTATTAACCCGCAGGTGATAGCGGTACAAAAGTAGTACTACTCGATGTGTATAGCGGGTACAGTCAGAAACTACCGAGTATAAATCCGCTTATCCCAGCTAGCGCCGACCAGCTAGTCCGGCAAACAAAGCTACTCCCGTGGGACTTCACATGCTGACGTGCCGACGAGAGAATTCTCAGGTAGATTTCAGGTAATCCTGGTGCCGTCGCGGACGCATGGCTTTCGGGAACTCTGATGCAGGGCACAAGAATAGGCGCGGAATAGGGTTTCCCTCGGGGTTATAGTGTTATACCAAGAACAGAAGAAAAGAAAGAATCGTCTTTTCCTCGAAGAGAACCCACTTCGATCCGCTAACGCTATCGAGGATATAACGTTATTTCGTAAACTAACATAATGCATATATCGCATATATGCATTACACATTGTGTACAATGCGTAATTCGATCATTTTATTTACCACCGAAACTCTATAATGTGTGAAATAATACCAAATGTATTATAATACGGCCGGAGAAAATAAACATTGTCGATATAAAGGTATACACTTTGTATCGCTAAATAATTACGTAGAATGCAAGATACTTTATACAACTAATGTCATTTTCGTATCCGTTGGAACGCACATAGGAAATTGTTGCGAGCGACGAGAAGGAATGCTGCCGTTACACGTTGTTGAAATATTCGCGTTATCGAAATACTCGTGGCTGAAAATGAATGTCAATTTTCCGAAGTGTTCCGCGGGATTTCTTCCATTACTTTTTTATTCTTGAGAGAGTTGGCATGCAGGAGAAATCTGTCTCGCCATCGGATCGCGATGCATTTTGCATAAATGTCGCATAGCAGGATGTTACTTCTGCGTGCAACGCAGAAAGGAGTAGAAGGCTGCGAGGAGGCTCCATTAGACTTGCTATCGCGGAAGGCCGAACGGTCTCCTGGCTCTCACTTTTATGGCGAATCGCTTTTAGCAAGTATCTAAATGACGATTTCTCGGCTAAGCGACTCATTCCCTTCTCCGGCCTCCGTCTTGATCGTTTCGACTCTTTTAATGCTTTCCATTACGGATAAGCCAGCCTCGAAAATGTAGACACTAGCGGAATATACGAGTGAGTCGCGTCATTCCCGCTTTTAGTCCTCGAAAGCCGATCTTAACCGCGTCGACAGCTGAACAAATCACGGAATTAATTCCGCTGGGGCGACGCGACACGACCACGTACGAATACTGGCGACACGGACGTACAAATCTCGGAATGCGGTATGCGTTGTATACGTTGTATATGTTCCGCTGTTAGCTTCATGAGCTTGATATTTACTTTTAGCTGGTGAGCACTAGCTAATATTCTGGATAATTATTTCTGTTTGCTGCTTTCGTTATTACTTCAAACGAAATTTGCAGGATTAAATTTCAATGGCGCCGTAATATGAGAAATTCCAGTTACGCAATTGAGTTTTTGTTTTGATAAGAAATAAAATTAAATAAAGCTAGAATTAAATGTTGTAATTAGTTGTGATTGCGTGCACAGGTATTTTGAGAACAATTAAAAGTTTCTAAAAATGGTAAATACCGTTCATTGTAATCAAATTTATGCTAATATGCGATTATCATGTATTTTAATTTATTATTTTATTTCAAGTTTTTGTTCCGGATCATTGCATTTTTCCAGAATTAAAGCAGTTCACTCAATGCGTTATCGATTATTTCTATATTGAAAATATTGAATTATTAATTCGTTTTTTTTTATTCAAGCAGGACATGTTCCGTTTAAAAAATAAAATAATTTCATCCTCTTTTATTTACGCCAAAAATAATAAAAATAGGCACAAATGGAACAAATTTCATTAACATCTTCAGCCGCAGTACCGGAAATCAATTGATTCGCGAGAATCGGCCGGGCAATTGTATACCGCGCGCCGAATGTATCTCAACTATTCGCAATCAAAATCCGCAAGCCGCTTCCGAACAATGTTTGCCAGCGATGTTTGCAGGGGCTGGTACTAGGCTGTGCCGGAGAGAGCCAGCCGCCGCCGCGTTCTTGATCGGAGCCGCGCGTCGATCGTCGGCGAGGGTATTAAAGGGACGTTAATCGTCGCGGCCGGCGAACAATGGCGACATCGAAATTACAGGTATACGCCCGGCTCGCGCGCGGCCTCGGTTCAACCTCGGCGCGATCCTGATACATCGATATACGTCTCACCCGTACATGTGCGTGTGCATACTCGCGAAGGCGCCGCTACACGGCGTGTTTTACGCGTGCGTGCGTGCGTGCGTGCGTGCGTGCGTACGTGCGTGCATCCCCGACCCTCTGGAATGCAGACCGGCAAATGCACGCGTACACGCTCCGGGTGCGATTCCTGCGATGCGAAACGTGTCCTCGCGCACCTCCACCAGGGTCAGGAAAAACGGTCGGCTTGTCTCTTTCTTTTTTTTTTCCTCGTCTTCCCCGGGCCATTACGCGCGCAGGGATAAAGGAACCCTTAATTGAATTTTTTTCGGGACCGGCACAAATGCACGCGCACGTTTAAATTGAGCGCAGGTTACTTTGAAGTTTATCTTATTTTCGTGTATCTAACACCTTCAGAGAGATTGAAGCAATTTACCGTTATTGTACTTTCAAAAAATATCAATTAGGATTTGCTGTTATGTTATTTACATAATCTTTATAAATATTTCTATTAGAAGAAGTTTGATCATGATTTTTAGTAAAATATAAGAAATTAGATGAAAATATAAAACATTTCTAACATATTATGATAAAAATTGTAGATAACAAAGGATTATTTTTAATATTGTAATAAATTCCAATTTTTTAAATATAGTGTTAAATTAAACTAATGAACGTAGTGAAATTATCGTTCTCAAAATAGTAATAAATGATTTTTACTTTATTTAAATATACGTGTTTGTGCATAGAGAAGTTTGAGGATAGATATGTTGGAAACATTCACCAAGTCAGTTGAACCATTCGTGAAAATTTACGGTGAGGCCATAACTTTCAGTCTAATCTAGCCGTCAATGAGTCAAGCTTTCACGCGATGTCTTCGCAAGGATATAACATGCCCGTCCGAATTTACAACGCTATTAAATCATGTAACAGTGCGTTAATGATGTAGGGAATTTAATGGCTGCTCGTGTCTCTATGATTAATTATTCCTAAAAGCAGAAACTATTTCTGTTCCGTGCGTTACACGCGTAGTCGCGTATGTACAAACGCATATTAATCTTTATTAACACACTGTCGCGCATTCCGCGCATTGCACAGCGGATAATTCAGTTATTCCGCAATAGTGCTTTTCATACTTTGCACGACGCCGAATTACACCGTCAAGCGATAATCCCACGCACAAAGCCGGATATTCCGCTGCTCTGTGTAATTTCATATCACCGTGTAACATTATAGCGATCGAGGCGACGTCGCCTTAGGCCTCTAGTATTCATATCGCATATTTAGCGATAAATAGAGTCAATCTGATTATTATCACAGTTTTGAAAAATACGATTTTTACATCAAACATTAATAATAAAATGAAACTTTATTTGGAACGCTGAATATCTCGATAAATTTTAGACTCGATAATTACATCTAATTCTAATATCTAATAGCGATTCGTAAATAAATTTAAAGATATGTTGATTCAATTGATTCAAGCGCTAAATATGTTGATCAATTTTAGACTTGATAATACATCCAATATTAAATATGTAATTGCAATTTTTCAATAAATATTGAAATTTAAAGGCGCACTCATTCAGCGTTAAATGCTTAATAAATTTAGAGATTTGGATAATTATATTTAACGTTAAATATTTAATTGAGATTCATTTTACGGAAGTTATGTAATCAATATTTGAACGACATTTAAAGCCGCGAGAATCACGTTCAAACGTTAACGCGCATTGATAATGCGGATCACTCGGGCGCACATTTCGTATTCGAAACAAGATTAACATGTCGCCCAATTCGCCGATGATTCACGATCGTTCCGTCTGTTTCGTGGACGAGGAAACGCACCCCTCATCCCTCCCTGTCACCCCACCGGTTATTACACAGCTTTTAATAATAGAGACGCTCGCGTATGCACGCCTCTCGCGCATAAATCTCTCGCGCTTGCTTGAATTCGCACTGACGATTAATACCTTTCGATGGAAATCGCTCCTTTTTGTCCATCTTATATCTTAAGATTAGGCTAGTAGCTTGCATTGCTTTGTCGCTTAGTATAGTCCGTTTTTCTTGCTAGCCAAGTTGAGCTTCAAAATTGAACTTGTATCTTTCCAGCCAAAAACTGATATTTTTATTATTCTGATAGATAAAATCTGAAAAGAATAAGCAAAATACAATCTAACTCAAATAATAGTAGAACTGATTGTTGAAACTTTCAAAAGTATGCAAAAATGTTTTTAGATTTTTATACTGTTCGTATATAAGCGACAATGTAAAAATCTGCACTGAAGTTCAATGACCAGGTTAATGGTGAAAGATACAAATTCTACAATTGTAGAGAGTTAAATATTTGTTAGAAGCAATTTATTACGAGGTTACATTTGTATAAATGGTATAGATCCAGATAATGTTACTCCATTAATCTTCCATAGTTACGTCTCTTTATATTGTACGTATTTAGTACGTATTTATGCAAATGATATTAAAATACCAATATGTGCATATTTTGCATGCTCCCTACCTCGTCTCTCTATAATATTTTCCACACTCAGCATTTTTGGCCACGCACGCCGTGAAACTGCTGGTGATTAATTAGATTAGAAAACGAGCCTCAGCCGCGAGAGGAATCGTGTTATGGCGAAATTCAATACGTTTTGCATACTCAACACATGAGTGTGCTAGCCGCTTCGTGTAGTAGTCACAGCAATCATCATGTTTCGCAAACGTGAAATTCTTTTATGATACCGAGATTATTAAATGTTACACAACGCGCTTCAACAATTTTTCTAAAGTTAAAGTGTCTTTATTTAATTATGTGTTTCATGTTTTAATAATTTTATCATTCGCCTTGCTTGAATCAATTGGAAAGCGGTTTACACCGTGTGATGACGGAACACTTTCGGCATATGAACATCTGAGCCGCTGTGTGTACACACGGAGTGACGCTACCGGCAGTACGCGGTAGTCGTGTTTATATCGTAAACATTCGCTGCGACCCACGTCGTATTAATAATATTCGGATCGCTGCTTGGAGTCGAGCGTCGTTTGGGCCGCTCCTCGTCGTAACCCTTTCACGCCAGTCGAGCTTGTAATCCGACGCGCGCGTGTGTCGGAGTTATTGCATCCACCACCGTGGATTTAGACGATGAAATCGGTCAGATATAGGAAGACGCGTTTGGTGAAAATTATCTGTGCAATCGCGATAATCGACCCGATGGAAGCGAAGTGGCGTGACGTAATTGAATATTAGGTACGTATTTTTGATGATGTTACGTGACAAAGGATAGGTAACAATGAAAAAATGTTCAGAATGTCGTTTATCGACGAATAAAAGATTGGAAAATTAAATTATTTGAAAGTTTTGGTATGTCGAAATTAAACTATGTTCGAATATTTTATCGCATTAGAAAGTTTTTTGTGCATTTATACAATTTCTAAATTTATATTGTCCGGATTTTCTATAAAATATTGAGATTTAATTATAAAATGTTCGAAGAATATCGAGTGAATATTTTTATCTACGTATTACAGCACGTTTTATGTTCACTCTTGCAAAACAGCAGCACGATCGACATAATTTCTCTCCTACGGTGACCTTCTGCTGCATTCTTGAAGCATGTTCGTTCACACGGCGCACAGTGCATTTCTTTCTCGTTCACGCTTGGCCAACCACGCGAATTTCATCGACTTTATCGTCGATATACACTTGCTTATGAGTTAATTATACGACCGATTCGTTGATATGCCACATTTCCACCCGTGTGAAACGGTCATTGTCACTGACGTAATAACTAGATTACATAACTAATTCCGCTTAAAGGAGCTACGAGACCTTTGCAAAGTATGTCATTTTTTTTAGACTCGATAAAACCGAGTTAATGTGTCATTGACAAAGTCGATGTTTTACGTACGTAACATTTAACGTTTATCATCTACATATTAGAGATATGAAATTTATTAAGTCATAATATAAAAGACGCGTTTTATATATACTTGAATAATAATTGATGAAGCGTCATTTTGATAAAAGTAACGTTCCAATAGAATTGTTGATTTTTTTCATTTCTTTTTTAATAATAATTTAAGAATTCTAAAATTGATTTTTTTATTATATTAAGAATTTCATATCTCCTATTAGGAACCTAGCAACGAACATTTTTCTTTCAGTTTATGCACATAGAAACGAATTTTCCACCCGAGTCGTCACCCCTGACACGCGAAACAACCCCGAGAAAGCAGGGAGGACCAACTCGACGGTCGCTAATGAAAGCGGCTAATTAAAATTAAATTAGGATTAATTAGGGATCCGGAGTCGTCGAACGCGAAATTAATTTCTCGTCGGAGTTTTGGGGATCATAAGAGGACTAGTTATTTCCTGGTCGTACAAAATAGTCATTTCGAGATAGCCTCGATATAAGAGAAGCGAGAAGAGAAGATAGGATGAGAAATAATGTTCGTTACATCTCAGAATTGAATATTCTTACATGTAACTACGGACAAATACAAAGAAAGATAGAAATATCAGATTTAGGGAAATAAAGATGTTTATTAATTTATTCTAAAATAAAAAATGAAAAGGATATAACTAGGTATGTGAAAGTTGAAAAAAGAGATGAGTAAGATTTAATTGATGATGAGACAAAATTGTTTCTATTTATGGAATGGAAAAAAAATAAGTTGTGATAAAATATGTATTGAGTTAAAAAAAAACAATCTAACTTGTATGTACGTAATTACCACGTTTATATGCACATGTCATGTTTTACTAAATATGATTTTCTGAAACAAAATTATGACATTAGGCGAGAGTAAAATTCTTAGAGAATTAAACAGTTGTGTCAACACTCCAAACAGGACTATTTATTTTTTAAAATAACAGGAAGAGTTCACGCTGTTTGGAGAGAGGAAGTAACGGAGCGGCCGAAAAAAGAATAAGGAAGAGGGAGAGGGATTTAACAACGCGTTTCTCCTACCAAGCATAATTCGAATGGCCGCTCGTAGTACGTACATATATATATATCCGATCTGATTGCATGCCGCAACGATATTAATCATACTAGGTTGACGTACCCTCGCCCCTTCGGTTCGCGTTATTTACCTCCTTTCAACCCCCTGCCGACCCCCCCGAGGGTCCAACGAGACTGTACCTACCGTAAGGTATCCGCACTCCAAGGGTTGCCACCTTGTGTGTCGCGTTGTCTCTCTCTCTCTCTCTCTCTCTCTCTCTCTCTCTCTCTCTCTCTCTCGCACATACGCACGCACACATGTACACAACGCGCGCAAGTATAATATGGGTGTGTATAAGGTAGACAGATTCCTGACACGATCACGATGTGGAATTCTCATAAAAAATACTCTGGGATTAATTAAAAAATGCCACGTCGCGGTAGTCGCGATAAAAATGGAGGACGTTGACTAAGGGATCGTTTGCTGAAGGAAGAAGATTGTGAGAGCGAAAAGTATGAATGGGGATTATGTGGACCGGAAGATTATATTTAAGTACTTTCTAATCTTCCTGGAGGCATCAATTCTCTGTCCTTGTTTGTTCTTTATCCCGAGCTAGATCTTGTTCAATATCGGGTTGATGCGTTTCGATTCACGATGTTTGACAGTAGACACTCTATGATAGATACAATTTTTAATTACTTCAATAAATTTCAATATTGTGAAACTTTTTAAATGATGACACGATTATGTCTTGGTACTGTCTTTTACATCCTTCAAAATATTTTCTCTTGAGGAAAAATAAGACGTAGGAATGTAGATTACTTTTAATGTTAAGGTATTTAAATGTCACAGTAAAATGGTCCCCTTATTGCATTTCTTAAAACGTTGAGGAAATATTTCCATTACAAAAACTGTACATTCTTAAAAGGTTTCTTCTAATCCCCAAACCGTGAGATACGAGAGATTGACGACCGTAATTTTGGAACATGAAATCCGAGGAGAGCAAAGTAAACTGGGCGGCGATCTGACCAGTGGTATCGTTTCGTTTGGATAGGGATCTGTTGCATCATGAGTATACGTTTAAAACTACGAAACGTTTTTATTCATCGACATAGTTGCCCCTTTGTTCTAACCGTCGGTTAGAATAAAATCGTTTCTTTCCCTTTCATGGATGACGTATAAAAACTGCACCCCAAAAGCCATTCACCCACATACGGCCCTTTAATGGACGTGGCCTGGTTAGCGCCATGTCAATGTCTCCGCCCGTTCTTCCGACCCTTCGAGAACGGAAAGGCATTTCCTATACCGAAAGTAACTCAACCGGATCTAATCTACTATATCGTCCGTACTTCATTAAGGGCCATTTCTAGTGACGCGGAAAGGTCCGCGATTTACGTACCCTGAATCACATTTGTCTCGTACATCGCTCCGAAAACGCCCTGATTTCGCTATTACCCTTCGCCTAATGACCGATCGATTGATGTCGCCGACAAGCATTTATTTCAGATAGGCAGTTAGATTAATTGTTTTTCTTAAACAATCGTCACTGTTTTGTAACGTATACAAATTACAAATGTTATTTTACAAATGTTGCAATTGTGAGTTGAAAATAATATGTTTAGGTGCTCTCTAAACTTCTTGGAGTGAAAAAGGAAAAACACTATTGAAAAGGAGTGAAAAATTTGCATTCTCGAATAAGATTTTCACTTTTTTTTTGGCGTGAGATTCAAGAGCAAAAAATCTCATTCTATTTTTAGAATATATCTCATTCTAAAAGAGTGAAAATTTGTCACTCTTTTTTCGATAGTGGCAGTATTTTAGCTCTCTTGGAGTGAGATTTCATTCCAAGAAGTTTAGAGAGTAAATATTTTTTTAATTTCCTACTTTCAAAACAAATTGTTTATATTAAGAAAAAAAATGAAAGAACGTAATAATTTATAATAAATAGAATAAATCAAGCATATTTTATCGACATTATATTTTAAAGATTTACAAATGGAAAACACTGGATGAACTGGATCCCCGGAGCAAAATTTCTTTAGTTGTATTGCGCATTGGATTGAGCAATGGAAGGGCAAAGAAGAACAAAACTGTAACTTTGTTCTCATCGGAAGAAGTTAGGTGCTTCTCCCGAGATCGAGTGAAGTTGATGCGGTTAACGAACTGTACAAGCCACGCAATAAACGAAATAAGGGAAGGCAAACTGTTTTCCGGTTCGACAACGAAGGAAGGGGGAATCGATCGAGAGAGATTGATCTAACCGAGCGTCGGATCCTCTTGCCGGGCCCTCGTTATTATTCACGGTAGACAACGATCTCGAATCGGGCGCGGTTTAAAGACTCTCTTAAGTTTTCATTTGTTGGTTCCGAAGTCCCGGCGAAACTTAATTACCGGCGACGTTGGAGAGAACCTGCCGCGCGCGTTCTTCCCCGCGTAAATCATCGGCCGATCGACGCGGGTAGAAAGACACGCTTTGCCACTCACGGTTCGAGTCCCCGCGGGCTTCGTACAAATTCATTTTTCGAGTCCAGTCTCGGCACCCTTACCCGCGGCACGGAAGATTTTAATGGCCTTTAAATAATGACCTCGCTCGTGCCATCGGCATCCACCTTCTCGTATACCGTATACCGTACACTGCATTAGTGTGCTACCGATGCAACGTGTTCACTGCATCGATTTTACACTCCCTTACTTCAAAAACGGATTTTTCCTTAAACCATCTTTTTGAGACGATTTCGATGATTTTGTTTTTAAAGTTAAATTAGTTCACTTTTGATGATTAATAGGTTATAATGTCTACCTAACTCATTCATGATAATAATTCGAAAATTACGTTCTCTTGAGTTATGTCATTTTTGAAGTAGGGGAATTAAGGAAATATGTATTTAATTATTTATACTATATGTGAATCGTATATTCATATGTGAAACAGACATTGAAAATTTATGAATGGTGATTAAAATTCTAAATTAAATTTCTGAGAACATTTCAAGATAATATTATACCTTCTTAAAATCTTAAAGAAAAATGCATTCACACCGAAGCCGTTAATGCACATCACTGCACCGTCTTTTCGTCTCTTCACCTTCCTATCCTTCGCTTGCGCTTGCAGCGAAACGTCAGTCCAGGCGAGATCCCGCGAGCATGACGAGCTGGAAAAAAAGCCGACCATTATTTACGCCATTTCGATGCTTAACGTCGCGCCCTACGGCCCCCTATTTACTTGGAAGTGGGTGGTGCTGACGTATATCCCGACGTCACCTTCGCGCCGCTGTATAATCCATCGGTTAATTTCATTTCGCCCGACGCCACGGCGTGTAATTATGTCCAACATGAGACTGGCGTATAAAATCTCAACATGAGAACTGATAGTCAATCGCGAACTTCAAAGAATTATCTGCGGGGGACTAATGGCTTTTTAATTTAATCGACAAGAGACGTTCATACCAAAGAAATATGTTATTTAAATACAAAAATTTCTTCTTCTTCTTCTTCTTCTTCTTCGAGAGAGAGAGGAGTTTATCATAAGAATGTTTTCTATATTATTATTTATACAATTAATATGGTCTATTTATAAAATGTTCTACATTTTTTTATTAAAATAGAGTAAAGTCAATCCGTTTTAAAAACAGTGAAATATTTTTAAATTTTAAATTAAACTTCTTTTATGCTATAATTTTCATAAAGATAGCTAAAAAATGAAATATCTTATTATATTTGTAATATCCAAAGTTAATTTCTGAATTTAAATTTCAATTCTTCGCATTTTATGGTTCAAAATTCATTTTTCAACTGTGAAACAATAATTGAACTGTAATTTAAAAAAAAAATTTGTAGTTTGGCGCCTGTAGTTAGAATTGCATCGTGTATTCAATATACATGAAGGTACAAAGAATAGACTTTGTGCATGCGCGCAGAAAATAAAACGCGGCCCATCTTTCTCAATGATTATTTCAACTATCGTGTGCCATGGGTAAAAGTTCCCATTCTTTTCTCCGTCGGATCTCCGATCGCTTATACGACGCGATGAATGTCTCACGTTCAATGACATCTTCTCACGGCATCGTCAGGAAGAAAACCAGCGACTGTCTTCGGTGCGCGTTCGATCGCGTGAAGAACGAAACAAATAGGCACGGATCATGAAACACGGACGTCGGTACTTGTTCTCGACTGTTAACATTCGTTGCTTGGCGTATCGAAAAAAGTAGTATTCTAAAGGCAGTTATTGCAACCACAAGTTACAAGAAACTCATGACATGATTTAAAATTTTATTTAAAATTTATTGACAGTAGAACGGAGAAGGTATTAATAAAATGCGTTTAAGGTGTAATTTCGATTTATATCAAACAATCGAGAAATATTACTCGCGAATTTAGGAACGAGTATACAAATAAACGACAAAACTTTACATTTGATTTTTGGAAGTATTTTATTTCAAAAGAATTTTCAGTAAATATATACAAAAATATCTTTATTTAGAATATTTTTTAATTGAGAGCTAAATATTCTAAAATATTTTATATAGCGAGAAAAAAATTATGTCTATACACTGAGAAAAAATATACTAAATTTTAATAAAAATGTGTTTGAATGGTATTAACTTAACATTTACTTACGATAAATAATGTCTTAAATAAAAAAATGATGATAATCAATGATTTTTGTACCAAATAAATATATACTATTTACATTTAAGTAAATACTTAATACTATATGTTCAAATAGATATTTATTAAACTTTAGTATATTTTTTTCGCAGTGTGCAGTCAAATTTTACATTGAAAGCATTACTCTCTTTTTTCAAGTTGATTAAAAAATACGCTTAGGATTGTTTCCTGTATATTTTATAAATTTTTGCAGTGGAATGGTTTGTATTATACCACATTGTGATTTCCGTGAAGAGAAATCTTGTCGTACGAGACTATTTAGAGAGAAACGAGACTAATTTGTCGCAAAGGTCGGCCGCTACGTGTCTCCTTCGTTCCTCGGATTTGTCGCAATCTCGTAAACTTGCGCGACAAAAAATTCCCACGTGATGTTTTCCTCGTTTTCACTCGCTCATTAAGTTTTGCACGCCAGCGAACGCACTACATGCACGTGAAAAGGAAAATCAGGAAGTTGGAGAAATGTTGGAAACGCATTATTACGAAGTGATTTATGTTCAAAGCTTAAAATATTATTATTGAGCTAAGAGAACGCTATATAATAAACATTATTCTTTTTTATCGTATTTATTTTATACATAAATACATTTATCATAAATAAAAAAGAATGCTTCGTATATTTATTAGAATATCATTTTGCTTAAAGAGGACTATTTAACAATTTTTTAAAAATATACACATTTCTTCTAATAAGTTACGATATATTCTAAGACCATAAAAAAAATCAAATTTAAAAACAATTGATTATAATGTACAAAAAAAAAGTAATATTTTATATATCTCCATCTCAAAATTATAAAAGATGCTGAAATTTGTTTGTAAAAGATTTCAAGCACGCGAAATGCGTCTGTTTTGATTCTAGATATGCAGATGTACTGAAGTGGTATCTCCATTCATCTAAGTTAAAATCTATCATTAAACGGAACATAAAGATCGTTGCGGGTGATCAATAACGCTATGCGACATTTCGCGACGACCGGCTTCCTGCTGCCAATTATTAATCGGTCGACCTGACTTCTCTCCTAGACTTCTTGCGTGGCGGCCATGAGTTCTCTGAGAACGTATGTGGCGAGTCGCACGCGCTCGAGTACATACGCATACCCGAACCATTAATTACAACTCATTAGAGAAGCAACCGCCATCTGTCCCGAGCGGGCTGTGAATCACTCTTAATCATTTCATCTAGAGTCCGCTAGCACGGTGACCCTCGCAGTTTCCTTTTTAGCTCTCTCTCCCTTTTTCCTCGTCTTTCCTTGTCGCTCTTTAATTTTTTTTTTTTACTTCTCTTTTTCTTCTCTTTTATAAATGTTTCTTTACGTGCTTGAATGGAGATGAGAAATAATGTATCCTTGTCTATTTAATTTGTAACTTTAATTTTCCACATTCAAGATAAGTCATTCAAGTACTTAGCAAACACATCAGCACTGCTGACTGAGAATTATAATGTAGTATTTTTTTCATTCTTTTTATCCAACTTTAAATGATTATAACAATACAGATATAATCAAAACTTATTTATCTTATAACTTGTGTTGGATATTTTTTCTTGTTTCATTAATTTTTTATTTATTTTAATTGTTGATATTATTTGAAATCCTTTTTTACATAACAACTTGTTTTCGCTAATATCGTAGATGTTTTGCATTAATTATTTCTTTTTATCTATTTGCTTTTTTTTTATTATTTCAATATTACCATCCGTGCCCTCAATCTGTATCCTTCAACTACATATATGTGTGTGTGTGTGTGTGTGTGTGTGTGTGTGTCTGTGTGTGTGTGTGTGCGTATCTATCTATTTTCTTTATCTCATTTTCTTCTTTTTCTCCTCACGCACTTCCCCTTGAATTCCATTGCTACCAATCTACACGTACGTAAATCGGAACGAGTTTGCAAACCGACGATTCTATACGTTAGATCTTACAATCGAATTGAAGCACGTCTTTTTTTTCTCTCTCACTTTCGATTCCTCGCCTCAGTCTTTTCAATGCATATAGTAATCGTGGTTATTTTTAGGAGCAACTATCAACTCGCGATCTCGAGAAGCTCGATTGCGCTCCTACGAAGCACACCTGCCTATCATAACACGTTAGCCCCGCGGATTAATGGATACGTGGGCATTTTTATGGTCATGAAACGTGAGGCGCATTACGCGCTACTTACTTTGTACCAATGCGCTACATGACATACATGGGTTCTGCCGATTATCCTTGTATCCCTTAACAAAGACTCGAGGCGCACACGATGCGTAATTCATCGTCGTGATCGTCGAGAAACCGCATTTTCCCAGCAAAATGTTTCTCTCACACCTGTGCGTGTTATTTCGAAAGTAATCGGACACCGCCCATCTCATGCAATTTAGCAGCAAGAATTATTCATTACGTAGGAATAATTTGTTCAGGGTATAAGGGTCTTAAGGGAAGAGAACTTAAGAAACGCAATCTGATGTGTATCGATTTAATTAATATAAAACCGACACAGACTTTTAACAAATCATTTATTTAAATCTTACATGTTGCAGAAAAACTCGAGAAGAATTTCATCAAGAAAGATCTCGGAGAATTAAAATTATAATAAAATATTTAATCATATTTTTGTAGTAGAAAAGAAAAAGAGTAAAAAAGAGAGGAGAGAGAGAAAGAAAAAAACATTAAATTATTTAAAAGATACGTAGTTTGTTAAAAAAATTTATAATAGTGAGATAAATACATATATTTTTCATCATTACTCTTATCCTGTTAGTCCTGTTATCTAGTTTTTTTTGTTAACTTTATAATATGAGCATAAAAGTGCATTGAGCCATTTAGACTGCAATTACTTTTTTGAATAGATATTACACAATTATTAATTTCAAACAATGCGGACGTGTTTAATGAACCCAAAAGTCAATGCGATGCATTCGCTTGAAAACCGATTTTCTCGCATGGTTGCCCCATAGATGGAAACGTTCAGCTTTTTGACTATATATCTTGATATATCTATATATCAACTAGGATGAGCTGCAGTAACATTAAATAACATTAAATAACCTAATATCTACCTGATTGTACAAAATATATAATGTATTTATTTATCTAAAAATAATTAACAAACATTAGAAATTAGGATTACAATAATTGTCCAATTAAATAAATTCTAATTGTGGTAAAATTGTTTTCAAATTCTGTAAAGAATTTGTGCAGCTGGATCACATAATCTCTGATACAATATGTACACGAAATTTTAAATAGACTTTTCGAGTTTGTGCGGCGTCAGAAAATAAAATAAAGACAGCGATACGAGTCTGCTGATGCATGCAGAAGGACTGAAAGTAAAGGAAAAGGAAAGAGGGGAAAGAAACCGAGACGAGAAGAGAGAGAGAGAGAGAGAGAGAGAGAGAGAGAGAGGAGATGGGGGGGGAAGAGAGGAATATAACCTCTAACCATAATCTAGCATTATGTCGAGTGGTCTCTCTACGCTTGGAAGAAGCGCTTCGAAACGAGTTTGTTCGTTTCGGCGGATTATCCTGCTTGTGCGCGCTTTGGACCGCGTACAAAGAACGCGAGCATATTTTCACGGTTAAAATTCACGGCCGGAATTCACGGGGCGACGTTACGCCAGCTTACCGGCGTGTATCCGTTTAATCTATTCTACGGTTGGTGGATGTTGATGCAAATGGCGGGAATGAAAAAATGATGATAGGGAGAATAGCCCGAAGAGTCGAGTTGGGTTTCATGATCGAGCTGGACGCCCAAACGTTAATGAATTCTCGAACGGATGTATTCCTGAGGTTTCCATCAGCTGTTGGTCCGCATCTGTTATTGCTAAATAGATGTTCTTCTCTCTTTTTAATTTCTTAAAAGTTATAATTGTTCAGAATTTTATGCTCGTATCACTGAATTTTTTAGTCAATATGCATGGACATTGCTCACATTTTTTTACTTAACGTCTGCATGTATAATTTTACAATTTAAAACCTTTACAACACTCAACTAATTTCAGCCATTAATCTTCTCTTTTACTTTCTTTTTATTTCTTTCATTATATACACTTATTTTTATTTAGCGAAGGGACATCATATTAAGGTATAATCTCCTCTTTTCATTCTGTTTGTTCATCCTGTCCTTTGCGATCTATTTCAATACGATTGTGAAATTATATTTATTATTAATTTTGCATGACCATTATTGTTAATATTTGCGGATGTCCATGGAGAATGTAATTCCAAGACATGAAATTGATTTCTCATTCTAACCTGTGTGGGCTACCTCTCTTCCTCTCTCATTTTCTCGCTCGCTGTGGCTTCCTTAAACACAATCCAGTTCGGAATATCGCGTTCCTTCGGGCAATTTTCGAGTGATATTTGATAGCCGGGAAATCGTACAACCGTCCCTCGGCGATTTCACTCTGAACGCGAGTTTCTGCGAAATATTACGCTAGCGTCGGTTAAATAACGTGCGACGACGAACTTCGCGGACGAAGTTTAGCAATTTCTTTATGCAATTACGAAATCCCAATCCCGAGCTGTAACTCCATCGAACGTGTCGACTGTAGCGTAGATGATTCGCAACGTGAACGAAATTCACTTCGAGATCTAGGGCAATCATAAAACAATTTCGGACATGATTCGGATAAGATTAAAAATATATCGAATAGTTGCAATTTATATCAACTGCAGTTGATTCGATAAGATAATGATAGATATCGATTTAAATATTTTCAAGCGAGTAATATTTAGACTTTATTTCTATTTTATTATACGAAAAATAAAGCGATTGTGCTAAAATATTTAAAAATTTAGCTAGATACAGATTTAGAGGTAATTTTGTTTGAATCATAAAATTAATTATGTATAAGACGCTCAATCTTGTTGCTAGAATGTTAAAACTTTTTGCCTATTATATTTGAGAGATTTCTACGTAATTATTTTGATGATTCGACAAAATTATTACAAGAAACGTAATCACTATCTTGAATGTACTTTGCCATTTTTTTGCAATTGAAATTCAAACTGGTTTTTCGCGGAAAAAGCTAGCGTGGAAAATGGTTCCCTGGCGAGATCCGTGTCCGGTTGCGCAGCCGTTGCATAAATATGAGGGAGGTACGGAGCACGCGGCGACATGAAAATGCGATGAAGGCCCCGCCGATGACAAGACAGGGGCGGTGAAAACGGGGTTGCGGAGGTGACGGTGAGATGTGACGCTGGGAAACGAGCTCGAATTTCTCATCCGCGAGGGGTAACTCTGCGAATTTCCACCGCGACGAGAACTGAGCTAAACGGCAGAATGATGTTAAAAGTCGGCTTTTGAAATTTAGACGTAGTTCCGAGTGTCACACTTTAACCCTTCCGCTTCTGCTAGTTACAAACGACAGTAAAATATTCCTTTGAATTTTCAAATATTCCTCTTAATTTTAACGAAGAAATATAACTATTTTTTACTATTATTTTACTATTATTTGTCGCTGTTTCTCTCTATTTAAAAATTGGTACACTTTATACAAGTTTATATTGAAAATTATTTCTCTTATTAAGCAAATTCTTAGTAATAAATGTATGTAAGCTTGATAATATATAATATAATAATCATCGTTAAATAAAAAATGCTTCAACATTTATAATTTATTTTTTAATTTAATGTACTTTAATATTGGATATTATTGGAACATGACGATTTTATATTTACTATAAATAGTACATTTATATTTAACTAAATATTTGATTATTAATCCTAAAGCACATTCCGTTCCGTTTGTATAGCGTTTCAAATTGTGAATTTGAGCTCTTGATGATAGTAATCTAGCGAGTTTGGTTGGAGACGACGGAATAAGAAAAATGTGGAAACCGCAAAATGGAGCCGTGTGTCTGACAGTTTAAGAAATTGTACCGTATATAAAATCTCTTGGTCGTATAATGAGAACGTTTCTGTAAATATGCAACGGCCGCTATCAATATGTAATGCCGCCTCCGCTTCTCTCGGCGACTGAAATACAAAATTAAAGGCAATACGTACGTCTCCTACTCATAAATATCCGATATGACAGCTATAGAAAAGATCGAAGCGAATAGGAAAGCAAGATTTAACGTCACGAAAGATTTAACATCACGTTAAAAAATATATCTATGCTACATTTGTAAATATCTATTTTAAAATCTCATAACATTTTTATGCTGCAATATTATTTAATAAGCAATCGCTGTAATTTATGCATCTGAATTAACGTTGGAAAAACAAATCTGAAAACTTTTTCTGTATTTTTAAATTTTAAATTTCAATATTTCGAGTTGTACCTTTTAAACTTCTTATAAATGGCAATGGTTATCAAATGAATTTTATCATTGTGAAAAAAATTTTAAAAAGAAATAGATGATTAAATCTTTCACATGCATCTCGTATTACTTTTAAAAAAAGATTTCGACTTTGCATAAACCGTGAAGAGAGTCAGACATTGCTTTTAGCGCGAGCCATTTCGAAGATCAATAGCGGAAGTTCTCCATTCTCGTATTCAACCGGTTAAAAGAGCGAATGGCATTTTCCATTATGAGCCCGCCATTATACCAAAATGAGTTTATGAGCACCATGAACTTACGTTTCAATAACAGTAACTTCTTAAATTATCAGCGCGTGCACGAAAATGCAGCGACGCTGCGGCATCGTTAAAACGAAAGGGGAGCTCGGGACGAGTTCCGGACGGAGAGAAACCCGTTTTCATCCCACCCGCCCTCCTCCACCCTCGCGCCCTTTGAAGACACTCGCATGGCGGCTCGAAAAAAATATCAGTTGGAGATTCTGGCGTTGTTAATCATTCGTCTCATGGTCGTAAATTTGCATATTGTACAAATTTGACGCTGAATGAAACTCTACTTGAACAAAAAAAAAATCCTGTTTAATTTTATTTTAATATAACTCACGTTATTTCGCGGCATAACTTTTTATTTTATTTTCAAAGATTTATATTTTTATTTCAGAGATAATTTAATAGATACTTTAATAGATACCGTTTTATAGTACATACATGTTTTTCAGAAAAATGTGCAGAAATGATTATTCATCAGAGATTAACTTATTAAATTTTAAAATATCTTTCATGTGAATGTGCGCAGATCCATTTGTGCTCTTTCTTTGGCTTTTTTAATAGTCCATGTTATATTTCAAGATTTTTACGAATCAAATTTTTGTTTGATTCAAGATATCTTAAATTAATTTTTTTCGTTCGGATAAAGCATAACGGAATAAAAATGTGGTAAAAATCGCGAAGGATTAAAATATTAGTGCGGTGAAATTCGCAGATTACTTCGCCGCAGCTCACCTAACCGAGAGATATCATTTGCTCTCTCAAATATTTGGACATCCTTGCTGGATCTCGTCTTTTCGCTCGGCCACGTTCGACCTCGTCGCTTCTTTTTTCGGCGCGCATCCCATTCGGGGGATCGACGAGAAAAAAGGAGAGGCGTGTGGAATAAGGGGGAGGGTATGAACCTCTTGCACTTTAGTCCGATTAAATAGTACGGTCCTGGCTGGGCGGTTGGTAATTACGCAAAGTGGTCGGTGGTCTCTAGTTACTTCGCGTTTTCCGGCGAACTCCACTTCCGCCGCGCCGACGCGCCGGTGCCGCCAATCCTCGTGATTTCCCGATGAGGAAAAGCGGAATTTTAACCATTATCCCTCGGTTTTGCCACACTGTTGTCAATGATACATATCGATATGTCCTTTTCGTTCAAAAAATACAAAAATATCCGAGGAAATGTCTGTTATGATATTGACACACTGATTTTTTATTATTGAAAAAAATGTTACTAATTATTTATTCGAGTATTCTACAATCTACACAATGTCAGCTTTTACTTCCAATTTAAAACGTATGAGTTTTAATAAACTGAAAAATGATGAACAATTGCAAAAAATAAGTGGTACATTCGTCGTTATTGATTTTATACATTTCGGAAAAAATAGAAAATCACATTAATTTTTATAAATATATTATTGTCGCAAGTAGTTTCTTAAATAGTGTAAACTTTAATAAATGCTAGAGTGATACGAAAATATTTTAAAAGAAACAATTGTAATGATACTGATAAAATAATTTAAGTCGGAAATTATAATAAATCAATACTTTAAATTATAATTACTATAATATTTTTATTTGCATTGCAACATATTTCCGAATGTATTTTCTTAAATTGTTTAGTCAATGCTGTGACATTAACAATTAATGCTAACAGTTTTTTTATTTCTGAACAATAGAAACTGCTTCTTGGAAATAACTGTTTATATTGCATGAATTTTTCATTCCTTCATTATAATTGTCATAAGAAAATGTGACTAAAAATATTTCTCTGATGAAAAATTGACTGCACTATTCGTCCCACGTGCCCGATGAAAGCGAAGTATACACAATAAAGTCTAAATAAAATGAAAACCCGAGAACCGGCATAATAGAATCGTGGTGGGCAATATTCGCGAAATATTTAGCGGGCGGAATTCGCGGTGGGAAACAGGGATTGCGCAACGCCGAATGGACGGAATAGGATTGGATGCATCGGGACGATTTTAAAGCGTGCAGGGGACGAATACGCGGCCGGTTCGATTCGTCCCGATCGACGTAATATATATCTATCGTTGCGGTTTTGCGCGGGGTTGCGGTTTCGATTTGCGATCGGCAAATGGAATCACGCGTCCTCCCTTCCGCGGCGTTGAGACTCGTGCATTATAATCGAGCGACCGATTCGCACTCGCGTGAATTCGAAGTCTCGTCTTTCGCTCGCTCGGACGATCTCGCGCGACGCCGACTTGTCGAGACCGGCGTAAAAACTGCATCGCGGCAGGAAGTCGAGGTAATCAAATCAATTTCAACGCGAATTTGCCTGCTTCTTACCGGCCGCAATCCCTCGCATTTAACAATGTTATTTCGAATCGCTTGCGAATTCGCACGGGAACGCTTCTCTCGCTTCTTGCGCAAGGAACGAACGAAAAACATGCAAATAGATGGGCGAGAACAACCATTTTAATCGCGCCGGATTCCATCGATCTGCAGCGGTTTATCGGTGATTTTTCTCTATATTTTAGTACCTCGCTGTACTTTTTGCGACTCGTTGAAACATTGATCGGAATCAGCGGTTAGACGCTTTCAGGACTTGCAGACTGAAATGTTATATATTTCAGTTAATTTTAATTAATTCAAAGTTTCACGTTGTAGCCTTTTTAAATTCTAGATTACTTGGTTAAAAGTGACAGATGGCAAATTAATTTTTAAAAATGCTACTTTAATTAATGTGTTATATATAAGAATATACAAAATACAATTGAACCTCTGTAAAATTAACCTCCGTAAAAGTCATGTCTTACCATCTCATGTAGTAATCGAGCACATATGCTCGCGCATGTTACTTTTATAGAGGTTCGACTGTAAAATTATTTATTTATCGGTTATTATTATTCTTTTTATGTGAAGAAAACGTTTTTCGAGCCACGAGAGTCTAAAGTACGTCAGAACATTTCGTTTTCGCAATAAAAGAAAATCTGATCAGACCTTAACGTTATTATCGTGTGACCTAATAAGTATACAACACGATTCTTCTCGTGTCTGTTTCTTGTCGGGCACACTATCGGGGGATTGACATGTAAATCATGCTGAGCTTTTTTACCGACCATCGTCGGACATCATTAAGTTCCCGCACCCCGAGGGCGGCGAGACACGTAAAGGCAACTGGACGACGAGCGATAAATGTCTTGGGCACACGGTATAAATAATCATCGATACGACGACATCCCATTCGTAATTAAGCGAGATGGTGATGTACTGAAAACAGTAAAACGTGGAAATTTATATCCTACAGCCAGGCATAAAACTCGATGAAAAAGATGGCGTATCTCTGGGCATTGCGTTTCAATTGATACCGTTGCAACACATGCCTGTATTTCGCCGCGAATATTAAAAAATAAATTTGCTAAAGATAAACGTTATAATTTTCAAATTTATTTTTATAATTTTATCCGATACGTTTCACTACCTGAAAATTAATATTTTGAATTTTACTGTGAAAGTGTCTATTATACATAGGACTTGACGTTGCATTTAATATTTCTTATGTTCACATTTTATATTTTCTTTTTCGTAATTTCAATAATTTTTTATAATTAAATTCATACATGCGGTTTAGATTGTAATTTATTGTCTCAACATAATCTTAACTTATTTTCAACGTTGTAATTTTTATTACATATAGCGGATCATAATAAATCGATATTGAATCACAACGTTTGCCTTCAGTAGACTCAACAGTTGATGAGGGCTCGCTATTATTGGTGTATAATTCTAGATCATTTTCAATCAGACTTTTAGATCTAGGAGAATATATCAATACAATAGCGAGCATTCGATCAACTGTTGAATCTGCTGAACGCAGTTATTACATAGAAAATAAATACAACAAATATAACGAATCGATAAACTGGAGACTTTCCCGCGTCAATCAATTTTCATGTTGATAACAATAATTACTAGAGAGAGAGAGAGAGAAAGAGAGCAACGCAATCTTCAGTACTATGCTGAAAGTTCTCTATTACGGCTGTATTATTGGATTTACCGATTTTTGTTATTTATATTCAGATACTCGTACTACCGTAGGATTCCTTTTTTCTGTCTCTCCTCTTTTCTCGTTCCTCACGGCGCGTTTAATCGGCCCAGGCGAAAGCCCATTACATCGGATGGCTTTGTCACGCCGGTGGCACTCTGTCGGAGAATTAATAACCCCGCTATACTCACGACGTGTTCATACACCTCCCGCCCATGTGCCGCCACTAGAAACACTTCGGCCGAATTATTTGTTCGACACGATTCGATACGCGCGTTTCTGTCGTATCTTATCTTCGATCTAACGTCGCACCCTCGACGCACGAGATGCAGAGACGAAGAGAGGGAAAAAAAAGCGGCAACTTGAAGGAGCAATACAGAACGCCGCCGACACCTCCAGGCAATTGATCCTCTCCTTTTAGCTTTTTTAGTCAAAGACCGTGACTTCTTTTAATTCCGTGTGTTGCGAGTATATGAGTGAAATGAAGTGTCTAACGTTTATCGGAGCAACGTAGATTAAGAGGATGCTGGAGTGACCTAATTATCGATGTTACAGTTGTACAAAAAATCTCTAAATTGATTGAACGGAATAAAAAATTTTTATACGACTGTAATATCGATAATTAGATCACTCCAGCATCTCCTTAATTGTTCTTTATTTTTACAAAGAGAGATGGTTGAGTTTCAGTTTATTCAACGCCGAACGTATTTCAAATATTCTGACTCTTTTGCGTACTGTACGTTAAAAGTTTTCATAACACGATTATGTCTCGAGTAATAATGATTCATTTTATTATACTGATTAATTTTGTATTCTACGCGTACGCATAATGATAAAATAATGAAAGAGAATTGTGCGGAAGGGTTGAAGAAGACATCTTGTCTATATTTTTCTCGCTGGAAAGGATTACGGAGCGAATTGAAATGAAGAGATCAAAACGGGGGAAGGCGAGAAACTCGGAATCGGCTGCTCGATCTCCGGTCTGGCAGGATAATAAAAAACGATGTTAGGAGGGTTGAAAGATGTACGCGAACGGGGGAGAGTCGCGGGGGAGGAGCTATCCATTAAAGGCACTCGCGGCCACCGGCAACCCCCATTTTTCAAGATTTTGTTGAAAGGGGGATTTGCCGCCTTTTTCCTGTTTCGAGCGCTGCTGGAGAGATATCGGCAGTACGCCGATATCTTCAAATCAAGAGATTAAAATGGAAGCGTAATCACACAGAGAACTTCGTAGAACGATAATAGTTTGACGCGGAAGGAACGTTAGTTGCAGTACAGTAAGTACAACTGCGGCCATTGCCAGCGTAGAAATAATACATCAGTTATATCTTTCGACGCTTCCTTACGTCCTTAAATCCTCCGTACACGCACGTGTATCGGCGCTTCTTTCCGGCCTTCAACGGTGTATTGACCCGCAGCGAATAGGAGCACGAAGTCCGCAGATTATTGTTACCCGAAATACGAGCCTGTAGTTTGCCGCTCGGAGGAAAATAAGAGGATAAGAAGAACCGCGGACCCGTAAATAATCGCTTCCGATCGGTAAATGATTCGTGTATCACTCAACGGGTTGGTACTTTAATCCTTTCAATACGATTTTTATTCTATATAGAAAGTTAGAAAAGTTCTCTTTCTACTCAAAGATTTGTCACGTCATTTAAAATCTATTTAACAATTATTGGAACAAGCCGCATGATATATGTTGCAAAAATATAGTGGTAATTGAGCATTTAAATCAAATGATGTGAAAATCCTTTTAACAATTAAAACTTCAGCTTAAAGACTGTGCAGGCCGAACATCCGCAATGAGATAATACCAGGTTTCATCCTGATCCCTCTTTGAATATTATCGGAAGACATTAGAGAAACGCACCCTTTGCTGATAATAAATTCCCGCTCGGTCGGCGGAATTAATCGCGTTCGAGGTACGGGGCCTGCTGGATCAAGAGGTTTTCTTATTCGCGCGATACCGTCGATTCGCCTCGAGCGAATGGCTGTCGGTTCTGCCAAATTTAAGGGCTCCAGCGATCTGGCGCCAATGCACGTTTAAATTGATGGCTTCACGGTCCCTTGCATTTCGCGCTTAGGTACTTCTTCCCTCTCCCGCTCGGCTCGGACGAAACCTACCCTCTCGTTTCACGAGGGAGGCGCGATCTGGAGCCTTTATCCTATTAATCAATGCGCATAAATTGTTTTAAGGGAATCGTTACCGCGCCATTCGGACATACCGTACGACGTTGTTGCCGGGGTTAATGTCGCGCGCAGAATGAGGGAGGAAAATCGAAGCGGCGAACCGGAATCATTAGATGTAACACGAAATATATAGACGGCGCCGAGCTGAGATTTATTGGCTTGGAAAGTGGGAATTCCGCAGCTGCACTCGCCTATTCATTCTCGCCAAAACAGCTTGATCCGTAAGACTTTGTTTCGGACTTTGTGATGGAGCCACGACGCGATTTGCATCATGCTCGATTTAAGTGCAGTGTATCTCGATAAGATTAGACTTTTGTTATAGATACAAGCAGTATATCGTACTTGTCAGGCACGAAATTGGAAAACTTCAACTTTTGTTTATTACATTATTCATGAGATATATTCGAAATACAGTCAATTAGTTGTATATAGTTACATAAATGGAATAATTTGAATTATTCTAAATAATTTGGAAATTCAGAAGTATAATTAAAAATTTTAATTTATGTATCGTATTAAGAGAAATATATCTTCATAACAAATATTTTTTTAATTATTCAACATAAGCGAAATGGGATTGGAAACGATCGTTTATTAGAAGCAACCGGTTGATAACGAAAATGGATTTAGTAACCAATATATAAACCTGAGAAATGAGCTCGCGATTATTTGCGGTTGAACGATTTCGTGTTTATTTCTGATAAATAATTTCGGCGCGTTGTGGTGGAAAGGCAGCGGTGAACCTTTCATCATAGAATTCGCTCGCGATGCGAGAGAGAGCTCATTACACACCGGGCGATTTAATTCGGAGTTGAAACGCCGGATTATGAGCTGGTCCGCTGGTATTAATATCAAACGATTATCTCGCTCGATTATTGTTATCGTCGTACGATTAGCGGGTGGATTTATGCGCGGGCGTCCGCTCATACAAGTTAATAATACCAGTTATTCCGCTCTAATATAGCAAATATTTATTATATTATCAGAACAGTTCTATGGTGAAGTAATTTTAAGCCGTCAAATTCAATAAAAAGGCTAAAGTTTATTCCCAACCTTTTAATTCCTCATTTCTATGTAGCTTTGTTTAAAGATTAAAAGCCAGAATAAACTTGATTCAAGTAGGAATTAACAATAAGTTTAAAAGTATATCACACAGATTAGAAGGACTGTTATATATAAAATACAAAGACGTTATTAAATTAGTAAAGTTTTAAATATCAATGGAGAATTCTCTTTGAGCGACCGAAACTTTAAGTCGGAAATGCGAAGAAAAATAGCGACGGTTGGTTGGATTCAATCACGGCGATCGATTAAAACCATTCTCCCACGCAATCGCCTTAGTTAAACTCCTTCGAAAGAAAATCGTCTTTGCTTTAAAGCTTTTCTTTTGTTCTCTCTCTCTCTCTCTCTCTCTCTGTTTTTATGTAGCCATCATCTTTATTCCTTCTTTTTTTTTCGCGCGTTATTATCCTCTCTGAGTCAAATGTGAAGGTGTGACAAAATAAGAGCAGAGATAAGAAAAGAGAAAGGTGAGCAAAAGATAAATAAGGAGAAAATAATTCGAAGACGACGTCCTTCTAAGTCGACGTTTCTACGAGAAGCGTGAGAAGGACAAACGGAGGTAGCTCGGAGGTAGGTTAATTCGCGTTATTCTCATTGTCGTCGGAGCAAACGACTTGCGTCACTAGAGGCACCTCCTTTCTTCATCTCCTTTTCTATTTTTTATTTCCTTTCAACCTATAGGCACTGCGAGCGACTTTCGGTGACTGCGGAAATCTTATAGGACCAGATTGAGATACCGGCATAAACGGACAGACTTGTCATCGCCACTTGCATTGTTTTCTGTATTTCACTCTTTCTCCTTCTTTTGTGAATTTCTAGTCGAAAATCAACTTGGTTCACGTATTAATAAGAATATATTTTAATTTAATATCTAATTTTCATATTTAATCTTTAATTCAATATTTAAACGCGATATGATTAAATTCACTTATAAAACAGATGAAAATTATATATATAATTTTATACATACATATATAATTTAAAAAGTTCCTCTACTCTCTGATATATACATACATATATATATATATACATATACACACACAATATATATACACATACATATATAAGGGGATTTTAATTTTCTTATTTTAAAATAATGAGATACGAAAAATAAGTGTATGATATATATTCGAATATTGTTTTTTACTATAGAAACGTCCAGTTAAATATGAATTTCAAAATGTTCCTCTTTCATATATGGCTATAAAGAGCCTCTGTGTAGTATGAATAAATCGCGTTAGTATGAATTTATCTCGTTCTTTTTTTCTCTTCCTCTTTTAGATTTACCGGTGATACCGCCCACCACCCTCGCGCATCATGCACGCTGTAATAACGAATAATGCGGGGCAGTTAGACGTTAGCAGGGCCTCGATCCCGCTAGTCCTTAAGTGAAAAGTGAGCCCTCGTTTCGTGAAGCACCCCTAAGCCAGGATCGTGCACGCGGGACACGCAGTGGGGATCAAGTCTTCCGTAGGGCGAATAATATAATCGTTACCCGCGGCGTTCGCGTAATTTTTCCTTTTATAGCATAAATCGCGATGCGTCTTTCTCTCGACGTCGATGACATCCGCTGTTTGATAGCGATTTAGTCCATTCTGTTGAATTGAAAACTGCAACTTCCAGACAAGAGATTATATTTTTGCTGCAAAATGTTTTTTGGCTGTCGTATATATAGTTATAGAGAGTCCGATTCCAGGACGTTGCAAATTTTTGTATAACGCACATTTTATTAACTTAAAATTTTGGAAAATATTATATAGAAAGGAAATTTCATTTTTAAACATTTTTGTGTTTTTTAATTTTGACGAGAATGATTATATTTATATAAATTATGTATTTTTAAAATATGCATTTTGTACATTTAATTCTATGTTAACCTCTATTTATTATTATTACAAATTAATCTTCTTTGAATAATTTCCTTACATTTTCTTATATATTGCAATGGACCATGTCATGCTGCATTGCTTGCGATCCATATATCATGTCGATGATAAAATCGATGATGTTAGCAGGAAGACGGTTTATGTCTTGACATTTCAAGCGAAAGTATGTTACTTATTACTGGTTGACGTTTCTATCATGAGATATAAGCTAACTTGCTTATAACTCCATTACTTATTACACTCGGCACTCTTGCTAGATCAATAAAGAGCTAAGAGCAGAGAAAAAAAAGCTACTTAGTCATATATCACTCTTTCGATAACCTATGCACTTCATTATACTTAAGTGCATTGAGCGTCACATTCACGACGAGATCACATTTATTAGTCAGACATGAGTTGACAGCTCTAATTTTATTTCCTTCGCAAGATGAAATTATACATACATCTTTAATATCATTAATTTTGTTCTATTTTTCAATCTTTCCATCTTATAATATTATGCGATAATGTTTCGTATTTTTAATTTTTATAATATTTTTATATTTTTATAAATATTTTAACAAATTTTTTTTTTCAGTTTTTTCTAAATATAATATATATCTGAATACATACAGTGAAATCTTTATAAAAAATTTCTTGTACATTGTTTTATGATAATCTATACATCATTTTTTTGGAAAGATGTATTGCAGAACATTGAAGTAATTTTTATATGCCCTTTTGTATTACATAAATTAACGTTAATCGCTTCGTTAATGGAAACTGTAACGCAAAGAGTTGCGGAGTCTGCCCGCAGGCATTCACGTCGTCCACTATCTTTTGGCAGCCGCGTTCCTTCGTCCACTTTCTTCCTTAAGGCCGATGACTGCCCGGCCTCCCGGTTCCTTTGAAATTATAGGCGCTTTACGGTACTTGCTCATAATCATTTTATGCTTCACCGAAGCACTCCAGAACGAAGCTACACGAAATACCATGGAAGTTATTTACACGGTAAATACGCGCCTTGCGAATGAATCGAGGCTAATTTGACAGTTTTCTAATTTTACTTCGTGTATCTTGGAAGAGAGAGCCTGACTTTTTGCGCGATTTTAATTTGAACTTCTTGTGTCTGAAGTTTAACGAGAATGCAATACCGTTCTTATTCCGTTATCGTCAATTTGCATTATGCCAATTTTTGCGAATTAAATTTATTCTACTGCTTTTTTTTTATTTTGTCAATGAACGTTGTTGACAAAACATGTTTATTTGTATGATATCAAATTCTTAATGATTCACTTCAAACTATTTTGTATTATGACGAAACAAATTTTAATATAATATTTATTAATTTTATAATAATCCAATATTTGATAAGGCCATTGTAATTCTACACGTTTTCTTTGAAAAACGGTCATTTAAAATTTTATGACATACATTGCGATGATAGCTTTTAAGTCGATTGAAAGCTCGTGTCATACACGGGTATCTGTTCTATAGAAAGCACGAAAGCAATAAGAGTCTTCGCCACATCGCCCATTCGATAAACTCATCCATGTCACGCTTGAAATAGCGTCCAATTTCAAATAGGTATTACTGGATTCCAGCAGGTGTCTCCGTTGCGAGAGTCGTTCTCAAAGTCGAAGATATCGAATTTGCATTTTTTGCATTTGCATTCTCTCCGTAGGTAACGAATTTGCATTTTCCAGACGAATCGTGGAAACTGCACGATCCTCATAGCGACGACTGTATTTCGTCCGATTCTGATATTACATGTGCATGAAAATCTTATCGATGTAAATTGGCTATATCCCAATTTCCTACTAATAAAAGACTTAAAAAAAATGAAAATTAATTCAAATTAATGAAATGAAACGATATCAATTCTATTTATTCGAAAAACGTTTTCTTAACAATCTTACTTGATCATTATGTGTCGATTATTATATAATTCGATGTGTAATTATTTTCGCCAAATAAAACGTTACAAAATTATATCCAGATCGATTACTATTCCATAATTGTTAATAACTTAACTCGTACAAATCTTTAATCTAATAAAGATGAAAACAGATCAAATTGAAAGCTGCTCGTATTATTTGGCTCCTGTTCGGGTTACAGAGTCTGATATCGCCTGTTGAAATTTTCAAAGCATCGTGTCAGTTTCACGTCGCGTCGTGTCGCGCCGAGGATATCTGTTCACGATGAACTCCGGTAGAAGCAAGACAGAGACGAGGTTGAAGCGGAAGAAAGGTCGATGCTGTGAAAAGAGAGAGAAAGAGAGAGAGAGAGGGGGGGAGGAAGAAGAGGGACGAGAGAAGACGAGTGTAGGCGGCATTCGAGTAGCACGGGGAAGCGACACGACGGAATTTCAGAAATTGCGCTCGACATTTTCGCATACAGTGTATATATAGCTAACCGAGCTGCTTCCTCCTCTTCATTCTCCACGATCTTCTCTTCATCCTGCATCCATTTCTTGTAGCTGCTCCTTCGAAGCTCTCGCGATTGAAACAAAGGGATGTATCGGCGACATTCGGAAATCGATGATTCTGTTGAAGACACCTTGATATTGCAGCATCAATTTCGAGTTTGAGTGAGTTAGCATAAAAGATTCAACGCTACAACTTCAATTCAGTCGTGAATCGCGTGGAATTTTATAACATATTCTTCATGATTTTGCGTGCGAGGAGAATTAAAAGATTAATGTAAACAAAAAATTGGGTACGTTTCAGATATATATTTTTCAGTTTAAATTTTCGAGTATAAAACAACATATTTCGTCGTTATTCACAATATTGTTTCAAGAAATTAACGATAAGAAACGAGCCTTAACGGTAAGCAAATCGCAAATCGCGCGTCGTTCGCATTCTTGGGAAACTCGGATCTCGTTCGACGAGCCAGATTCGCGGCGGATTTTCCGCAGAGAGAATTGCGAGTTAATTTCTCGTGCGGTTGCCTCCGGCCCATAACATCGGCTCGTTGTCGTCGTCAATTATTTTTAATTGCGCGCCGATCGGTGCCCCGGGCTTTGCGCGGTGTGCATTAAAATGCGCCTGAGTGTAAAATTGAAACTCGCGAGGTCGCGGTCACGTATATATACTGTATCTCCGCCGACGCGATAATGTGATTTTCAACAAATAATTTTGATTCTCCCTTGCTCATTGTGCTCTCGCAATCGCACAGTTCATTGCGAGCATCATTTTGCGCGGGGGATCGTCAATGATGGACGAGTTCGTGCTCGAAATCATTGCGAAACGGGAGACGGGGATGGCCGGAGGGGATGAAGGGGAGACGAGTGATTGGAAAGGGGAGAGGCGGCCGGCAGGTGCGTGGCTGTTCAATATTCATCGGCGAGAGGCGTCGAAATGATTTTAAGTGCCTGCAGAAATTGCTGCAGCACCGGCGTTTTCTGATAATCTGCATTATTTCGATCGCTTTGATCGCCGCTGCTTTAATAATATGTAGATTTATGTTTTCATCCGGGCGACGGCGGTGGTGGTGGCGGCACAGCGACGGCGGCGCGTCACTTCTCTCGTCCTGACACAGTCCGACGGGATGTGGAAATTATTATTGAATTATTTATTATGTTCTAAGTACGACACAGGATGCGTCCTTCGTTTACTGAAATTTTATGTGAGAAATAATGTTAAATAACTTTCGTCGCTATAATTACGTTCGTCAAGGTGTTAATAATGCGATTAAATGATAGAAAATTACTTCTGACATTCTGTCATTATAGTTTAAGGATCATAAAATAATGTGAAATGCTACAAGTGTCTTCATTTATAAATTTTGGGAAATTGGAAAATTTTTGGAAAATTGTTATGAGGGATCCCAGAAATATGTTAATATAATTATTATATTTTAGATCGCTCTTTGCAATGATTCCATTTCCAAAGTACGAAATCTTTTTGAATTTTAGGGAATTGAAATTTACTAATAATTTTTTTTGAAAAATATTTCTTGAATTAAAATATTAATAATGGATAATATTGAATGTGATTTTGTGTCGTAAAGAGTTTGTTTTTATCTTTTTCAT
This sequence comes from Acromyrmex echinatior, assembly GCF_000204515.1. Next base: position 503,244 of record NW_011627611.1, on the reverse strand, counting down.
AATAAAAAAAATATTTTTTACACAAATAAGTTTTTTTTCAATAAAGAAATATTTTTCAGTACATGATTCTCGCGTATATTTTAAAATATCGCAAGATTTTCAATAAAAATATCGTAACAAAAATATAAAGATTTAGAAATTTAAAATTGAAGAATAAAGATACAAAAATACTATATCTTGAAAATTAGTATTCCTTCAACATTTTACGAGAACATTTTACAAGCAAATCGTCTCGATAAGTATTTTATTCCAGTAAATGACTTGCTCTATTATTATTTCTATATTTTTTGGTATATAATTTTGGTGTCAACGGGAAGCATCTTGCTGCACTTGAACGTTTTTTTTTTTTCTATAACTCGAGAGCTGGAACATGGCGATAGCTCGGAAACGATAAAAGCATTTCCAAGAACGTTCGAAGGTTCACCGCGAAGTACGTCGTTGGGAATTCTTTCCAAGCGTTCGATTACCGATCTGAAAAATCCGCGGCGAAATAGTATTAAAGGAAAAAAAAAAAAGATATAGTCGCCTTACTACTCGCTCGATTGTGTCGGGCAAATATATCCTTTTTCTTTCCCTTTCCTTTTTAATAAATGATCTTTCTCCCTTCGACCGCGACGACCTCGGAGATGGGAATCGCGTTGTCATCGAGCTTATCGCGATTATCGCGGTGTACTGCGTATCGGCACACGCATGCACATCGTACGTAACATTGCGGTACGTTGCAAGGAAGAAAAGGAAGGGCAACATTGATGAAAGGAGAATAGCGCATCGCCGATTCTATTCGCGCGATGAACGCGCGGATACAAGGTTAGAGAAGATAGCATCGTCGGATTAATTATGCGTAATGCATGGGACGTACGCGAGGATACGTTTGTGCACATTGCACTAACGAAAGGGAAGAGAAGGGGACAGCCAGCGCATTCAATTATCGTCGTTATACCGGGAGTTTACAGATGTTTCGGCGATAATCGCGTTGCTACGTGGCTTCCACGTTCGTCGTATTAAGTGTTGAATGCCAGCGGCATCAAGAAGGAAGGAGAAAACGAGAAGCGAGAGGAGATGAGAAGGAGATGCGGAAGGGAGACTTAATTAGACTCGTCGGAAAAATTAACGCGGTCCGCTCGAAACGAACTGGCAGCACTCCAGGATATCTCGTGTCGCTGTTCTTCCACGTCCGCGGAAATGCACCGCTGCAATCCAGCCGATGCAATCTGTGAAGTGGTCCGCCGTGATGCACGTGGTGGTTTGCGGCTCGATGAACTTCCTTCCTCGGTCATAATCGAGACGACTGCTCGTTGGCTCGCGATATACTTACCCTTCAAATTAGAAGTTTTCCGAAAGATTTTGATGGGAATTTTTTATGAAACCTCACACACAATATATTTGAGATTTAAAATGTATATTGAAACGTATATTACTGAATTTTTTTTTCAATGTGTTCGATCTACAAAGTGCTGCGTGAAAAAACGTTTACACATTCCAGAATTAAAACAAAGAGAGGGCAATTAATGATATCATTGATAATATTTATATTAATGAGTAGTTTAAATAACTATTCTAAACATTAATTGATGAAGCATTATAATTCTATCAATTTTATAATATTTTTTAGAAGATAAAATTATCTACCTCTAGATTTTTTTTTCTCAAAGATCAGACGATTTTGATTCTCGGTCGATTAAAGGTATCGATATGTACTTAAAATTTATTGTACCTTGAATTTTCTTGCATTTACAATATTTTTTAAATAAAAAGCATTTGATATACGATTAGAGTAGAGCTGAACTATTCCGTCGCTTTCAACCTTTAAAGTGATATAATGTTTACAACAAACAACATCTTTTTGCAGTGACCTTTAAATGTTCAGTATATGTTGTTCAGAAACAAACATTATCATGAAAAATAGATGGAAAAGATCCGTTCTACCCTATTATTTATTCGCTCTTTTGTATAAATGTGTTATTTTTCATCTCTTTTCCGTCAGTTCTATTCTACCGTAAATAATACGTATTTTACTTAAGATTTAACATTCGCGACGCCAGCGAAAATGCACACTTCCGCGCGTAATCCACACGAGTCACCTGCTACCCCCTTCGGCGGCGACCCGACGCGACTCTCACATTCTTTTTCCTCGCAATTCTGCATGGCATTTTTTTTTTTCTCGACAAACTAATAGGTCGACGAGGCGCACGCGCGACGCTGCAAAATCGAGCGAGCATCACCGGTAAACACTATAAATCAGCTTAATCCGCGCGTCTAGTGAAGCGAAGGGGTTGGGAATATGTGTGCGTTTGCGTGAATGTAGGTTAACGAAGGCGAAAAAGGAAAACAATTTTGGTGTCAGCGTTTCGAAATTTGCAGACCCCGCGAACACGGCGCGATTCTATTGAATAAAAACAGTGTGCATTGTGCAATGGGTGGAACAAGATGAATTAGGGTGGTGAACTGCGATCCATAACCATATGCCATACGCGTTACGTTTAAAAAATAATGAGTGCATTCCGTTTTCATATTTACACGCTGTAAGCATCAATTCATCTTTGTTGTCTATTACATATTAAACAAGGACAAATGATGATTACAAATGATGATTATAAACGCAAAACGGAACGTACTTGAAATATGAGGCAATCAATAAAGTTATTTGAATCTATTAATACAATAATTTAAACCTGAAGAAGAACCTACAGAAAGAACGATTTTGTTGAAGTGTCTAAGGATCGTATTTAGAGTAGGCTTTTATTTTAAAATTGTCTTCAATAATGTCTTCAGGGGTTCCTGAAGTCGTATGTTTTATCGATTTAGTAGAACTTACATACACACGATGTACGTTGACACATCATACACTATTGCATCAATATTTGTACGTACACATACGTACAAATTGTCTAACTAGTTATTTACTTTCATATTAAGTATCTAAACCTAATTCTAAAAACTCAATATTGTTTGTTCATATAATCTGTGTCCAAAATCAAGATTGTTTTATATGTACGAAGTATAAAACTTGTATGTAAAGCAAATATTGTTACAAGTCGAGATTAATAAAACTGTAATTTTCCAACTTTTTTTCGTTTTTGGCATAAATCAATTAATTTAGACTACATTATCGTTTATACTTTAATTGTGGAAAAAACGATTTTTTAATCTGTATAAAAGCAGCTAAAAAATACTTATTTGAAAAGTAATCGTTAAAACGGACATCTTTAAGATGCTATATAATACGATTGTGATTATAATATCTGAAAATTGTATCTTAACACTGTTTTTTAAATAGATATCGATTTGAAAATAATTTTATTGGTCCATCAAAATAATTATATTAAACGCCCAAGCTAATTGTCAAAACTTTTTAAAGCATTATCATGCTTGAGTGTTTTACATAATTATTTTGATTAGTATAATTATTTTCAAATCTATAGCTAGCTAATTTTTAGATATTTCAACAAAACCGTTCTTTCTATGCAATTTTAAATCTTTTTAGAAAGATAAGAAAAATTATGCCGAGAAATAATCTGTTTCATACACAACATGCAAGTTTTCTTAATTCAGTATACCGAATACTTATATCTATTCACCATATCTATCTATACTTTAATCTAGTTTATGACGTGCGCAGTATGTATGATATCATGGCCTGAATCGCGATTTCTACGTAATCGCGACCGTAAGTCGCGTCTCTGTACAAAAAAAAAAGAACAAACAAGATAGAGAACGTAAGGATGGTCACCTGATAAAGTGTACGATTTACGTAAATGCAATAATAACGTGGCGGCGTCCAATCTTGGCATACCGAACGTATGTGTTCTCGGAAATCGCGATGCATTCCGGGGTGAGCGTACACACATAGTTGGCGCGAAGTGCAAGAGCCATCGGCGAAGCAGCACGCCCCAATGCACAGAGCGTGATCGTTTCTTTCTCTGCTTTCAGGCGTAGTCGGAGCTCGGAACCTCACGATGGAGTGCCGCAAGGGTCGACGGAAAGGAGGAGCTCCGATCCTCGGCAGTCTGCTACTTGCGTGGTTCTTAACCAACGGCTGCGCCGTCGTCGCACGAAATATAGGTGAGTGCGAGAAAGTAGGCACGTCTCGTAGAGTCTCTCGCGAAGTCGCGACTCGCCGCGCCGCAGGCAGAAGCCAGTTTTGCATCCCGCCGCCTTTCGCGTGTTCTCTTTAACTTTGCAGCGAGCACATTTTAAATTGTCACATCGGTGACTACAACCGTTGGCTGGCTGGCTGGCTGGCTGGCTTTGCTTCGGGAAATTGTAATGGCAAACGGAATGTTTCTCAAAAGATTCCTTGTTTGAAAGTAAACGTCAAAGTACGTACATATATGTGTATAATACGAGCATGTAAGGCGTTAATTGAGTTATAAGGAGTTGTCACTTGCTAGAAATCAAAAGACATAAATTTTATGTTTCACTGCAGAAGGAAAGAAAAACATGCCTGTGCACGAGCACGAAATTATTTTGCGTTAGTGGTCAGTGTATTATTAATTAGGTGAATTATTTATCTGATAAAAGACTCTATTCGAATTCATTGTCTTTGATCGTCTATTATTTCAGTCGCATTTTTTAGAAACTTAATTATGTGAGTTTATCATGGACTCTAGCGTGTATGTTCTCCTACAAATTTTAAACAGAGGATGAAAGTTGCCTCGAAGAGGTTAATAACGAGGGTGGAAGTGGCCATGACGTGTATGCGCAGGGGGTGGAAGATCGTTGTTGCCGTAAACCTTGGAAAACCCTGTGAGATAGATGGGAGGTTTCGGCCGGCATGTTAAGTCCAGGAACATACCGTAGCACGCTCGTAGAATTAAACCGTTCTCGTGTTAATTGATTTAGGAGATTTCGTCGACGTGTATGTATATGTGTATGTACGAGTGTGTGTATATGATTGCCATGTTGCAAGCTTTTTAGTAATTCTTCTATAGCAAGAATCTTACATTTTTTAAGTACTTAGTCAATATCTTTGACATAAATTGTGAGAAAATGTCACATTATAGTCTACAATACATTTAAAATATCTTCTTTCTTATATATGAAAAGAATGGTTTTGCTAAACGGTATATTTCTAAAAAATTTAACTAGGTACAGATCTGAAAATAATTTTGTTGGACCATCAAAATAATTATGTTGAACACTTGGAACTGGTTGCTAGAAGATCAAAACTTTTTGCAGCATTGTTCATCATGTTTGAGATTCTTACGTAATTATTTTGATGGTCCGACAAAATTATTTTTAAATTTGTATCTAGCTAAATTTTTGGATACTTTAGCAAAATCGTTCCTTCCGTGTATATACTGACACTTTAATATGTGTTCAAATAGCTTGAGTGATTAACAAATGTTCTGAACCTTAATATTTATATTTACAATTAATTTAAAGTATTTTTGACGTGAACTTATACATAAAACGTATTTTCTTGGAGTGATAAATAACTATACACCACAAAATCTAAAATCATCAGACGTCTTATGATTTTAAATACGTATGTCGTCCTGGGAATATCTCTTTACGCTCCAAAAATAATATGTGCGTCGATTTGATGATCGTTTTATCGTTTCGTTGACAATTTTTGGACATACAGAATTTCTAAACTGTCCAATTTGTGTATACGTGTCTTCGTACATTCTTATAATTTCGGTTTTGTATTTTTTGTCAGTCCATCGTCACTTTCATGAGGCATACGCGTGAAAGTGAAAGTTACGAGAATGACTTTTGAGGGTTTGGGTACTCTGTCGAAAAGAAATCTGTTCAGACGTCGACAGCAGTGCCTACAAATTTCTCTCGGGACCATTTCCTCTCTCGCATATTAGCCCGACTGTGCGAGCCCAGCTGCAATCTCCGACGACGTGTAACTGATCGCGGAAGTTGAAGAAAAACCCGCATTGCTGAGGTACGCCAGCCGGCGCGGCCCAATACGCGAGGGGCGTCATTTTCTGTTCATAAATCCAAGGTTTTTCAGTGAGAAAACAAAAAAAAATATTATTAAAAGAATATCTGCGACGTTGTTCACGGTATGGTTACAAAACTTAGATTTAATATTTAAATGAGAAACATGAAAGTTTTTGAGATTACATTACAAAAATATAAACGTAATTCTTTTTACGATTATTTTATCGAAGAACGATTACAAAAATTTCAATCATACAAATAACAAAACAGTTTTTTCATTAATTTTTGTGAATACTTCTCGATACATTACAATTTATTAATCTTTAAGGAGACAGGTGGCTTCAGCTTCTCACGTATAATTATCTTAAAAATCGTTTACCAGAAAAGAAAAACAAAATATATTGCTCAGAAGTCTTAAAGTTTATTATTTGTTAACTCTGCATATATTTAAAATATTTAAAAAATATAACTATAAAAATAAAATTTTTGGGGGATTTTCTAAGCACTGCCACCTGCATATTTAGAGATATTCTTAGTCAAAGCAAAGCGCGGTATGTTGATGTCTGATGAATACATCGCGTAAACGAAGGAAGATGAAGTGAAAGGAAGAGAGGAAGAAAGGGCTGGCTAGCGCCCGATAGGTTTAGAATGTAACGATGAACAGAATGCATGCGAGCATTAACGAGCGACGGAATCTCGAGAGCAATTTCAGAGCGACGTGTTCAAGAGGGGTCGCGGCTGAGACACACGGGAGAAGGAGGAGGTTCAGGAGGAGAAACGATGAAGATCGGGGTTGGAGAGAGACGACGTGTCCTCTCTATTCCTGTGCGATTATCATACACCTCAGTGCACCTAATCCATGCAGCTATCGTAGTTGCGTTTCCAGTATTCTACCTTCATTCTGCCTCCCTTTCCTTCTACTCCCTTTGCTGTTATAGGCATATGTGCACGCACACGTATACGCACGCATACAGGCGGGTGTGGGGAAGAACCGCAGTAACCCAAACGACAGATAAGTCAGAATCGTTCGCGTTGTACCGCCGGGACTCAAAAGAGGCTTTATGTGCTCTCAAAAGTAGGTAGATAGTTAGGATGTTGTAGATTTGATACCGTTCTTAACTGCATTTTCAAGAATCGCGGAGTCGTGGTGGATACGAATCGAGTGGCGGAGAATTAGCAACGCTTACGTTGAATCGAGTTCCTGCATTGTAAATGCGCATCTTTAGAAATAATTGCGATGGGATGAATATAGTGATACTGTATTTATCATGAGATTAGTTTTTGATAATATATGACTATAAAATATATTAAAAATATTTAAAAATTTAGATGTCTTAATATAGACATTAATAATTTTAAAATAATATATTATTTTAGTTAAAATATTGTCCGGAATTATTGACAAATGATTGACAATGAATGGAAAAAGAGCATCAAATATAACGATAAGATCAATTAATACAATTAAATTAAACTGAATTATATAAATGCGATATTATATTGATGGATCATATTAAATTTCGCGAGAGAATATTACAGATACCTTTAATATTAAGAGCTAAGAGAGAAATTAAAATAGACAGAATAATTCACTCTTCATTAAAAAAAATTGATTACTTGAAATGATTGTATTATGCACACACACAAATATATATATATATATATGTATAGTTACTGAAAAGTTCTCTCTTATATTTTACAAAGAAGATATATAAGAATTAAAGCTATCGTAATTCGTTGTAGTTTAAATCGCTTAAGATAAATACATATTTAATATCTTTAATTTCCTTAAAAATTATAAAATTTGTGAAAAGTATTAAAATTCTTACTCTTCTCCGCATCTTTATTCGCCACTCTCTTCCTTAACATTTTAAACATGTATACGCGCATCATTTCAGTTATTCAGCAATTAGCTTTTTACTACTGCTCCGCCCGTCGTTAAACTGAAAATGATTCCTCTTGGCGTATAAATGTGCCGGCTCTTCGAAAAATTACATAAAACCTCAATAGCCGCCACTTTGTAATCGACAATTATAAGCCGTCGTAAAATGTTAGTTAACGGCAGGAAGGATGATCTTGATCGGGCTGACCTCGCGAATAATGTGCGATAAAATTTGCAGCGGCATCGAAGCGGCGCCGAAAGATGCAGTTCATTCGTGGCTACTCGTCCGCGATCATTTGCGCTGCTAGAATTTTTACGAAGAATTTTTACAGAATTTTCGATTCTCACTAATCGCAAACACAGTATGACCTCATCATATTTATAGCAGAACACTAAGATTAGATTTCAATTGGATTCATTTATCAAATCAGTCGATCAAATTTTAATCGCTCGTAAATATTGCACGCGCATTTAAATCATATATAGAATTTTGGTATATTGACGATATAATAAAATGATTAACGATTCAATCTGTAAGAATATTTTTTTCCATTTGTAAAATTAAAATTTATCGGACATTAAAAATTATCTGTTCGTTTTTTAAATAATAAGATTGATTAAAATTTGGTGACAGTTAAGCTTTAAGATCTTTCAAAATTAATATTATCACCATTATGATAATTACAATGATTATAATTTACTGATATAACTATTCTGCACGAATTTTCAATATGAATCATTTTATGTCGAGAACGTTTAGCTATTTGCGTGACTTGGTAATTCGCTATTGGCCATAATTGTCGTAAACGGTTGCCAGGTTGCGTTATATTTCCACTGACATTGTGGACCACCTGGGACATACGCCATGAAGGGAGATCTCACCTCTTCTCCTCTTCTCTGCCGTCGTTCTACGACGACGAGGATTTATATGCGCGGTAAGAGGGAGGTGCTGCCGGGCAATTTATGGCCGCCACTTACATCGCCGTGGCGCATTCTGGGTAATTAATATTTACGCTGGATAGATCGGTAATCCTATTATACACTCGGCACAATATCGAGATAATAAAAATAAAAATACAAATAAAAAATTATAATCAACGCGTGATTACAGAGTGCGTCGCGTCCCCGAGGCGGGCCGAGTTTCTCTCCGCGAGATAGATTCCTCGAGGAAAAATTCTCACGGTTCTCTCGAGCAACCTTGAAGCATGCATTTACGTTATTTGATATGTTAAAAAATGAGGGAAGCTAGGAGAAATGTGTTAAGATATTTGATATCAGATTCGGTAAATATAGCGCAAAGTCCATTTTAAATGTATTTTATTACATGAATAAACGTATATTTTATTCAAATATTATATTAATATAATTATATGTACATTATGTTAATGTACATATAATTTTGAATACAACGTATTAGAACAAGAACGATAATCATTTTTAACATTAGTAGATACAATAATATTATGAATTATGATATGAAAATACAAGAAGTATAGCGTTATTTTACTAAAATTTTATTCTCGTATTGATCAGTATTGTGGTTGTACGATAAATTTTTTGAAGAACGATGCTATATTAATATAAGAATTTAATAATACGCGTTCATTATTTCTTTTAAATTCTATTAAAAAATGGGCTAATGAGAGAAATACGTATTTTGAAGTGAAATATAAATTTGATACAAGTTGCAAATTAATATCGCAATTAAATACTAATGGGATATTGATAATATTTAAAGCTCATTCAGGAGAACTAAATGCATTTCTGTTATCAAAATATTTTAATTTATCCCAGTTTAACATAATAAATACTATTGTTAAATACTAATACGACGAAATTGAAATTGAAGAAAACGTCATCAAACTGCAAATAGTCAAATCGAATAGATTACATTTCACGTCAACTTTACTAATTTAATAAAAATTAGATCAATATTTGCAAATTAAGTCAATCCATATATCATATATACTAATGGAATTTAGTGAAATGACAAAATCAATGTTACACATTTAGATTTATGAGGTATTTATTTGCAAGATAAAATTGCGATTAAAAATCCATCGTATTTTTTGAATTGAAATATAAATAAAGCATTGAATATGAATAAAATATCGAATACGATATTTATTTTACCATTTCGAGACAAGCGAGTTTAATGTCAGCCGGTTCGAAGGATCACGAGGGCAAAGTTCACGATGCGAAAATGTCGCTAGCTATACACGTTTCCTTCCACCGTAAAGCTTCGTCAATGCGACGAATATATGGCGTCGGTGAGATAAGCAAAATAATTCCAACGTCTATTGTTGTTCCGACGGTCGTTCCGCCGGCGAACACGGTCTTCACTGTGGAACGACGTTTTGCCAGCAAACGACCGTCCGCAGCAACTCTGGCAACCCCCGGCGTCTGTCTCCGTTCGAATCGAGAACTTCTCTTCGTTCACCCAACTCTGCAGAGGACCTTACAAGTTCCGTCGTAAGGTGCTTCGTGACGGACCTTGCTGCCGAAGATTTGTGGCACATTGGCAACACGCGGCGGTCCCAATTTACTGCGCATTACCTCGCCCGCTCGCCTCTTCACCTCGCATTTCCCTCCGTCAACGTTATCCACCGTCGCGTCCTCTCCTTCTTGCGTCTTGAGCCATTTATATTTTCTTTTTTCGAGCACGTATATATCGACAGTTGCACGATTTTCCCTGCCATTTTTTGCTTCTTTCTTTTTTTTACTCTTTCGAACTCCAATTTTACCAATTTTGCCTTATTCCTTTTTATTTTTATTCCTATATTTTTCATTTTTTTTCTTTCTTTTTTTTTCATTCGTTCTTTTTTTAGCGTCCTACTATTCAGTTTTTTTTTCTTACACACCGTCGATTTTCCTTTTTATTCTCTTTTAGTCAAGATTTGTCTTCTCGTTTTCGTCTTCTCTTCTTATCTTCAGTGCCATCTTTATTCTTTTTTATTTTTATCTTTTTTTTTTAGATTCCACGTTTACAACACATATAGATCTCTTGTTTTTTTCAACCAATATTTATCTATTAGCCCCCATTTTACGAGCTTGCTATGCATGTTCCTGAAACCATCGTGTACAAACAGCGGCGATCACCCTTCCGCGTTATTCCTTGTTCGTAACCGCCGCTACGTGACTAATCTGATTCCCACCCACGTGCAAACGCGGCCCCGTGTTTCGTCCTCTCTTTCTCCTCTCTTGTCCTCGCTCTCGACGCTTTAACCCTCTTGCACCGTTTCCGCCGAGTTCAATGAGTTTCACGCGATCGGACGCGCGGACACGACGCCACTCGTCTAAATTTAAACGAGTGACGCGCCTGTGACGCGATGATTCGACGTAGCGAGCTTAGTGTTGAGTAACATCAAAGATAAGAGAGAGCAATCGATAAAGTGCCTCGACCTCGCGCCCTGGTAACCCGCGAAACGGAAACGAATCGCGATGAGATTATAAATTTGAATATACGGGCTGTCCCAAAATTTGCGACTTTTCAAAAAAGTTTTCAAGAAATTGAGTAAAAAAGTTATTTGTAAATTTGTATTTTAAACAATAGTTTCTGAGATAAGGTGCTCACCAATTTACTGCACGCGCGACTCATGTGTGGATGTAACCATCTAAACAATCTGTAGTCATATTTAAATTTTTATTATTTTAAAAATTTATTGCTTATAATAAAAATTTATGTGAATATTATTTACGTCATTTTTCAAGAATTATGTTGTTACAGTATTTTGAATCGCGAATTTTGGTGTCTGTGAAGTTAGCATGGCATTTTATTAATTTTTAAAAAACAATGCTTGATAGCACTCCATTGTACTACTGTTTTTTCAAAAATAATAAAATGTTCTGCATTTTTAATATCAAAAAATCAAAAATAAAGAAATGCCGTGCTAACTTCACAGACACCGAATTTTGAGACTCTGTATGTAATTTATATTCTTAGAAATCTAATACGTCGCTGTAAACAATTAAAATTATTTTTTATTCTATTTTAATAGCATCAAAAACAAATAAGATTTTAACACAGAACAATTATATCCACATATAAAATTTTCGTTATTAATTTTTTAATTTGAATGTTAATGCATTGTATCTCTTCTTTATTTTACGAATTATATTTTCATTTTTGATAGAACACACTTATCATAGATAATGTATTTGATACAATATAAGTTTGATCTTGAATATTCTTAATTATACAAAAAAAAAAAGATGAGATATACGTCTAGATAAATTATATGCTTCTGTAAGTATAGTTTGCGCTTTCACGATTTTTTTTGCAATATTTGTCGATGAGTTAATTAATTATAGAGCGCCTGCCTTTTTAATTATATTTTTCTGTAAGAGGTAATCCGTGCATTTTCATTACATTAATACAGAAACGATCAAGTTTTCCTTTAACAGTAAAGCTTCTTTAACAAATCATGATTCGCAATTAGATCGATCCATTTCATGGCTTAAGTAAGAACCTTTGATGTATTTTTTATGCGTGCATTATTCCACGTTTAGAATGGAGCACTTTAGCGTAGAATGGTGAGATTAAAAGAGAATTATTAAAGTTTTGTTTTCTATTGAGATATTAAAGAAAAAATAAGTGTCGTGAATGATACGTCTAAATTTATAACAAATTTCGGTTTGTCATATTTGTTTGCCGTATTATACATACATAATTTAAATACTACTTTAGAATCGAAAATCTTGAAGTTAAAGTTGTCGGATATTCTCGATATGAAGAAGTGCAGCACACAGTTTCTCCTCACAGTATGAAAAGTGCTTTCCAGACTGATGGAATGTAGCCAAACGAAACCCAACATCCTCGCTCGAGCGGGAATCTCGTTCACTTGCCGCTCGCGTTTTCCAATTCGCGCCGAATGGATCGGTCGCGCGGAAAATAAGAGATTGTCGTGATCTTCTTCGCGCCGTGAGACTACTCGCTAGTAGTGATGGCTCTCGAATCAATCTTGATTTCAATTTTCGAGCAAACCGAATCAAGTGCGGATATATTGCGCAAGAGACGCAGGTATCGCTATATAATTTTACACATCCAGAAATTGATTACTCAAATTTTTCTACTAGAATTAAATTATTCTCATCTTGTATTGCAGCCTTGGTCATAAGTATAAAACACAAATTAAATGTTCTATATCTAAAGAAAAATAAGATAAAAACGGTTTGATTAAAAATTAATATTTATTTTTATAACATTATCATATTTTTAAAAATTTCTTTTAATAAGTTTTTTTCTGGAGCTTTTATCACTACTTTTTTTCAAAAATGGAATAAATTGAGAATGTTTTATCCTAATAATAATCAATAACTTTGTATATCGTTGTTTTGAAATTGTTATAAGAATGGAAAATAAAACAGATCACTGAAAGAAAAGATTGGTTGCTGCAGCCATATAAAATTGCTATACCATATTTTACTATCTAAGTTGTTACAATCAATCTTTTTTTTCAGTGAAATTCTATATTTATTATTTACAATTGATACAGTAGTTAAACATTTTTTAATTATGTATAGAAGATCGCAGTTAAAAAAGTATTACGTACATTTTTTATTGTAAATACGTTTGCAACAAAAAAAAACATACGATACAGCGGGATATTTTTTCCCTTGGCACAAATTCTATCAGTGACAAATGGCGTGAAGATTCCTAATTCGGGTAACGTTCACTTCCGACGTACGTGACCTAGTTTTGGGAGAGGCTCGAAAACGATTGCCCATACCGAGCCACACGAATTCTTGCTGTTTTCTATTCGCATCGCGAAGCTAACGGAACATTTGAATGTAATTGAAAATCCAGCCTTTTTCGTATATATGTATATTGCCATTTTTCTTGTTTCCTCCCGTTTCACTTACGTATACATATATTTTCTCCACGCAGTACAATTTGTAGAATTTAATTCTAACAGGCGCGAAATTTATCTGTTGAAATTTATAATTTTATCGTTATTATATGATATTAAATAATATTATGATTAAATAAATTTCTTTTACTGTTTATCATATAATAAACAGATAGACAGATAAAGGACCGATTTTTCATTATCTGATTAACTTGTGGTTAAGCTTAACCTGATGTGTTTCGCTCAATGGGCTTCATTTATGACATCGTTAACCAGATAATGAAAACCTGGGTCAAAGAGAAATGCAATATAGATGAGAAAACACGTTCACATGTATGTGATATATACATGTATGTGAACGTGTTTTCTCATATATCGTACTTCCATTATTTCTCTAACGCCGTTTTATCAATTTTCACATGCTTTTCTGATTGAAACAATGCCGGGTATAAGATAATACTACTGCGTTATAATTTATTATAGATGTACCGTGAAGAGAGTTGTAATTCACTTCCGAATATTTATATACATAGTTCTATAGAATGAATACAAAATTTACTTATGTATGTACAATTAAATTGTGTACGAAATTTTTCAACGTGTCATGGTAATTACTGCCGTAATTCTCAGTCGAGTTTCTTCAGTTTAAGTCTTATTTTCTCAAAACAATTTAAATATCTTATTATTTTTGCACAAATTTGAGGTTTTAACAGTGAAGTAATAATTTGTATTAATTGATATAAAACTTGATGTATTTTAGCTTTAATTTTGTTGTAGCGATATTATAAATTGTCCAAACTGAGAAAAAAAAGTTATACTCAAAACAAGAATAGTATCTCTTTTGTGCATACTAGAGTTGTTAACATACTCCTAACTAGTTGAAAAATTACAAACCTCTGCATACTACTAACTAGTTGAAAAATTACGAACTCTCTATAACTTCTGTGTTTAGAAATGATAGTTAAGTCTAGAAATTTTTATTGGTTGTATGTGATCTACTTCAACAAGATCCATATTTATGTGAAGTATGCGAATTCAACACGCGTCGTTTCAATTTAACAGTAATATTTTTTTCCGCAGTTTATAACTGTTTCTCATTATTTATATCTTTCATAAACTTCTTTGTCAAATAAAATCACGTATTATTATTCTTTTCTGTCGGTGCAGAGATTAAACGCATGCATAGAACACGGAGTACGTATCTACAAAGCGCACAGTTTTCTTTTCATATCTCTCTTAGCGAACGGGGTATCGCGCTTATTTCATATGCACTTTGCGTATTCGAACGAGTTAGCGGCGCATATTAAATCACTCACCAAACAGTACCGGAATCAAATATACCGGTAATATACCGTTTTCGAATCACAAATCGCGAACAACGAGCGTAATCTCCTTTTGGCTCTCATGAAAAATCTTTATTCACGTAGATTAATTCGCTTCGCCGTCGTCTCATCGACTCGTGACTACGATTTATGTACGACTCTATCTATCGTCAATCCCTTGTCAAGAAGCGAAAATCCATCCCTTACCCACCTCGAAGAAGTCGATGGCGTTTCGTCGGCGAGCAAGCTAGAAGCACCATCAGCTTTGCCCCCGCGCGTCTCGAATCAGCCGATGTAATCGATTTCCGATTTCGGAGTGACGGCAATTTTTCAACGTTCCGTGAAAAATAACTCCGGAATAAGCCACCGACGCCGGCTTTCACTCCCTTCCATTCTCTGGTGATACTCCCATTTCTTCCACTATGATAAGTATCAGGTATAAATATTCGAACTAGAGAGAGATTCTGCATTCGAATATAATTGGAATATTCCTTCATTTATATCTAGATAATTAAAAATGTAATAACTTAAAATGTCTTTCATTTATAATCCATGAAAAAAACGGCAAGATTTATATTTCAATATCTTGCATATAATTATAATTGGATATTTCATTATTCTGTTTTCTTGTAAAAAATGTAATGCTACATATATTTCTGATAACATAAACTTCATCTTTTCTTCTTTTTTTTAAGCTGCATTTATTGCGTTCTTTTGACTATACTGTGTGGAAATCGTCGAAGAACACGGAATAAAAGAGCCAAGTCCGACGAGAAACGGAGGTGGCGTTATCTATTTAATAGATTACGTTCGGCTCTATTGGGTCTGCGTTAACTACTTCCACGGTTTAGGACGCGAGCAATAAAAGGAGGATAATGGAGGATTTAAAGAGACAGAGAGAAGAGGAGGCGCGGGTGGCCGGGCAGCTTTTCGCTAAAAAGCGAGAAAAATGCGGGTCGGCTTTATTAAGACGGGGCTGGTGAACGGGGGCGAGTCGTGATAATAAAACGATCTTCCGTACAACTTTGGCCGATCGTTCCATTGTTTCTCGTAATGCTCTACCCTCTTCCACGGATTTTCCTTCAGCTCCCTGAAAACCACTCTTCATCTTCCTTGCCATTTCATCTGTACGTTTAGCGCTCTGCCTCGCCTTACCTCCGCGCTCTTGACCCGATTTATTTGCGTATCCGTGGTTAAAATCGCCTCCCATCCATTTCACTTCCTTCTTTGTACCCTCGTCTCTCCTTTCTTTTCGATCGCGTTCTCGTTAACATTCATACGAGCACTGCTCGAGACCTTTTTGTTAAGTCAACTCACCCCTCGAGGCGTCAGGAGAAAGAGAAGCTAAAACCATCCCACCTCACTTATCCTTCTCTCTGGTCTCTGGGGGTAACCGCCAACCCCCAGGCTTTTCCCGGCGAGGCGCGTCGGTTTGTTCATATTCGTGTACGGTTCGCTTGGAAGCTTTTCGGGGGCTAAATCCGCGTGTAAGCACCACGCCGTGTACGTGCTCGCTCTGACGTTCCCTCGACGTTTGGCTGCGCGTTCGTCCACGACGCGGACTCCGATTGAAATCCGAGAGCTTCCCTGTGATAGCATCGTTGTCGTCGGTGAATTCGAATTGTCTCTACTGGAATCGATTCCTCTGCGCGACTCAATACTGCAATAGATATTAACCTATCGAAGTATATATCACAGAACAGACATTGCAAGTATTGAATCGGTTTGAATTTATGTTAAACGGGGAACAGTTGATGCACGAAGAAAAAATATACCTATAGGAATAAATGAATACTCAATTTTATTTCTGGCATATTAAAAAAAGCGACATACTATGTTATTTAGCTGTTGTACAAAAGATGAAAAATACCAACAGCTTTTGCTTTTTATTCTTTTTTTTTTAACTTTGCAATTTTTTGCAGATAATTTTACTTAACGAATCAGTTGAAAATCGCGTATCTTCATTTATTAATATAACATTCATTTAAGAAGAGAACAAGTCAGTTTCAATTTCTACATGGAAAGAATAATTTTTCTGAAAAATCTAAAATTTTGCTAGAACAGATCTAAAAGTAATTTTGTTGGAAACTCAAAAATGATAAGTATGCTGCAAAAAATTTTGATATTCTAGCAATCTCGGTTTGAGTTTCCAACAAAATTATTTTCAGATTTATGTCCAGCAAAATTTTAGATAATTTTTCTCTCAGCAAAATCTTTCTTTCTGTAACGGTATGATATATTAAAACTGATAAAATTTTTACACGGTCAACGGATAGGTACAGTCTATTGTATATAACAGTTGTATATCGGTTTGCTCGCAAAGTTCTCATCTTTCTCTTCTCTCCATCATCTGATCGATAGAAAGATGCGCGAAGAAAAAGCGTGGCCTAACTGCTGCGACGGAAGTTTCCGGTGAAGTTCTCGCGGGCGCATTAATGCGCGCCAAATTAAACCGGAGTTTCTTCACCGTTGCGGAACTTTAAACCGCTTTGTAAACTCCGGTGCTGCTTGTTCGAGCGAGTGTAAAGCACCTCGATAAAGTATCGCTGCGTATTACACGATACTGCCCTCGCCTCGATATATTGGACATCCTGATTTTGCCGAAGGCTTGAACTTCGCGGCGGACAAAGCGAAGATTACATCGCTCGTCAAGCAAGAGAAAAATGTTAGCGAAATCGTTAAAGCGTGGAAAGTATTCGCCAGTGTTACCCTTAGCAGAAAACCAGCATTGAATATGCAATCAGCGCTACTGAACTTTAATTTCTCTATAATTATGCTTGCTACATTATGGACAAATTTTTATTCATTAATTATCTTAACATTTAATTTTGTTGATTCTTGTACGTCTCTGGAATCTTTATTATTTTATATTTAAAGTGAAAGTTAAGATTATTTTTTGAATATTTCTCTGCATACATGATTACAATAATTAGTAAAATAAATTGAAATATTTCGAATATTTAATACAATTTTTCACAGTAAATGGATATATTTATTTTAATATTAAATTCCATTAAACGTCATTCTTTTAATAGATCGAATAGAATATTATAAATGTTAACAATGTCTGTTATCACTTATTTTGTACCAGCTAGATATATAGCATAATCGTTATATTTGATATTAACTAAATTTATTAATTAACTAAGTTTAGCATTAGTCACGTTTGGTTATATCTAACATTAATAACAAGCTCGTCGTTGTATTTAATATCGACATGAAAAGCCATTTACTACTCTTTCCAGCAAAATCTCATATTAACAGCGCGGCCACAAAGTAACCCCACTTTACGGTGCATTAAATGCGAAACACTATGATGTCGTGGGTCTAGGCGAGCGTTCGATGGGGCACGGAGACGCAAATACCAGGAGTTAATACAAATGCACACGTTCGGATATAACCCAACGAATAATGCTTATCGGTCAGGTCGTATCTGACTTCAAAACGTGTAAAACGTGGTGCGCGCGATTGTTGCTATAACTGCAACTCGGAATCAGATTAAACGGTAGTCATAGATTACGTTAACCCTTTTGCCTACAACGTCCTTAATCATGAAAATATTTTTTTTTTTTCATTTATGATACGCAAATATTATAATTGCAGAGTCACTCAGTAATATCCTAATCTATAGATATATTTCGAATTACACTTTTCATTATTTAACATTTAATGTTTCTTTATATAATATAATATTTAAAATTGATTTTATCTTATGATCTAATTAAAATGTGAATGCTTTATAAAACCACAAATAGACACATATAATATAACAAGCATCATGGAATATCGTGGCATAAGAATTTAATTTGATAATAATATAAACATAATATTAATTTAATATTATTTATATTATTATTTATGATAATTTTAATCCTTTCAAAAAATAGTGCAAAAACATAAAGAAAATATATTAGAGCATTAGATTATTTTAAATTATTTTAGACTTATATTAAAATATTATAATGTTAATACCGTCATAGCATAATTTAATATTATGAATCATATTATAGGTAGATAAACTCGCTGTATCTACGAGAGATTGTCAAAGATGTAGGTACATTACTCCTTTCGCGATCACGATGTTACTTTGAGAGATAAATCCGCGAAAGTTATTCTCATCGCGGTTCATTGATGCGCTATCATTTCGCGATAATATCTTTCGATCGCTGAATTTTACGATGGAATCGATCGACATCTCATTTACGCCATTGACAATAATATAGATAGACGACGAGATTCTTCCGGTGACTGCAGTGTAATAACGATTGCAGTTTTATTGAGATCTCACACATTGCATGTATGTGAATGTGCACAGATATGGGGAGATACGTGAAGTAGATAAAACTAAAGATGTAACATTCAAAACTAGATTTTTTTGTCAATTAAGATTCAGATAACGATATCTCTATTCTACATTTTCTCGAATGACTTCGGCGACGTCTAGTTTACAAAATAAAGCGTAAAATAATAACTTCGTTTATCGATTAATTTAAAATATAAAAAAAAGTAGGGTATATACGGTATATATTTAGTGTATATTCATTTCATATGATTCCATCTCTTCAGTTTTCGGTTAGAAACTCCGGCTTTTTAGATGATCCTTTGACTCTCCGACAGGCGGCACAGAACTCTGGCTGATTGCTCTGAATTTTAATGGTCTTTTTTTTTTAGGAGAAATAATAGTGTAGAAATGACGGCAATAAGAGAGAATTTTATGAGTCTTATTGGCGGTACATACAATCAAATGACACAAGAGGATAACAATCACTGAATTTTTTTTCTACTTTGGAAAAGAATATCCGATAGCCTATTGTGCCGAATGTTTTCAATATGTTTCCTTTTTCTTTTTGAAAATCGACCTTCGGCAGAATATTAGTCCGAAGGTGACAATCGTATAATACATTTTAAATATTTTATGACCTTGCTGTTTTGTTTTTACAGCGCTCTCGCTCATTTAAAATCGCCGCACCATCATTCATACGCAAATATTTGAACAAGCAGGTAGCAGGGCGAGTCGCTCCATGTCTCGCTGTATTATTATTCTTCGAAACGCGATTGCAACAAATACTATGTTACGCATTTATTTCTTGTAAACAAGTTCTCTCTCTCTTTTATCACTTTAGATTAATTTCTACAATTTGTAACGAGAAATCGTTTGTAATTCTATTATTTTTCTTTATTGCGATTATTGTTTTATAAAAAAAATTAATGATTATCATGTACGAAAGTGCTTTGCAAGATCCTGTAATCATTATAATTAGTACGCGCGAAGATAATTAGTCGCATTCACGAGGATGAATACTGTATGAGTTTAATGAAGAAATCTGAAAGAAATCTTGGAAATTAAGTGATGATAGATACAGAGAAAGAGGGGGAAAGAGGGTGAGGAAGAGAGAGAGGGAGGAAACGATTATGAGGAAATTTTTTTTATATAGATATTGTTTTTTTTAATTATATATAATTTTTAGCCAAATATCTACTTGAAAAAGATAAATAAGAAATATAATGTACAGAATTATTTTTAAAAATTTTAATTTAATCTTGGAATATTTTTTTTTAGAATTTAATATATTAAATCTGCGATTGCTTTCTATGTACATTATGCTTCCAGAATTAAATACAATATTATAATATAAAATGATATAAGAAAGACTATAAAATAGTTTTAAATTTAAATTAATTTTAATACAGCAAAATTTTGTTCACAGAACAAAACATTTTTTCTAGTGTCACATTAGATTAAACTATTTTGTTCTATGAAATTTAAAATAAACCGAATAAAAATATTTAATTAAAATTTATCGAACAAAATATTTGTTTATACTAATTAAATTGTTTAGTTGGTATAAATAAATATTTGAAGCTGAGAAAAGAATATTGTGCAAAAATAACTGAATTCGTTGTTATATAAATAAAATATTTCGTTACTACTAAAAAAAATGCTTCAATTAAGCAGTGTAATAATAACGACATATAATAATATGTTTGATTTACTAGCTTATTATTACTATTTCGATGAATTGTTTAAGTAGATATTTTTGGTAGCTTTGCATTTTGGTAACTCGTTTGCATAATTTGCAAACAGTCCGAATTATGCACTTCCACCCGGCACACAATGTGAAAGATTATCCTGCGGAGTTTCACGCGAAACTCCGCTTTCTCCCCTGTCGAGTTAGCTTTTTTTCTGGTAATTACCATCGCGCGCGTGGTAGCCGAACAGCGTGCATTGTTGCAAAGGGGCCGCCAAAGAAACTACCGCGTTGCTACTTGATTTATGAAGTTTATTAAAGCCTACGTGCTACGTCAGGCTGAAACATTAATATGCACAATGTAGGTAATTGTTTTTCAACCGTTATCGATGTGTCGTCCCCCGTTTTCTAAAGTTAGTTCTATATAGTTAGTTTCTGGAGTTAGTTGAATTGACTTACAGCACATTTAAAAATATTAATTTTTGATTGAGTATTCGAAATCAGACAATCAATTTATAAAAATTTGTCATTTTTTTGCACGTAGAAATCCATTCTGACAATCAGTTCTTTATGTTGAACAATTTCTTCGCGTTTATGATTGGTAGAACCATAATCACGATCGATATTTCTTTGCGCGCGCGCGCGCGCGTGTGTGTGTGTGTGTGTGTGTGTGTGTGTGTGTGAGAGAGAGAGAGAGAGAGAGAGAGAGAGAGAGAGACCAGCACACACGCTATTACGCCTGTTATCAAAATACATTAACAGAGTTCGCTATCGTGCTTGTTATCAAAACAAGCGGCAACGTTTCATTAAAAGTTTCCGCAAAAAGAGAATCACTGTCCGCAACACATTCGCGGCAATAATAATTTGAAATATTGCACGAGAAATCAAAACGTGTTGTCGGGTACACATATGCTGATAAATATCACACACAACCTCTTATTTATTTATTCTTTTATTTTTCTAATATAAAAAAATATAATATGCAAAAAAAAAGAAAAAATGAAGAAGTTATTTCGAGCATATATTAGATTGTTTTTTTTTTTAACAAAGTTATAACAATAATTTGAAATTTTTTTATAGAAACAAATGACGGACTTGACATTTGCATGGTTGTATTATCGTACGTATCTGAAAAATGTTATTAACGTGTGAGTTTATTAGTATATTATTATCTAGATTTAGCTATGATGTTTGCTGAAGTTAAATTGCATTTATCTCTATTATTTTTATCAGCCAGACAGTTTTATCGTGAAGTCGGAACGTGTGCAAGCGGATCTCAAGCGGACGGGAGTTCACAGTTCGCCGGAACAAGGACGATGCATTGCGCGGATTCTCGACTGCCGGGAGCAAGCGGAAGGTTGTCGTATAGTCGGTGCAATTAAAGCTGGATATATTGTTCCTGAGAAGAATAATCCGTGGCGCGGTTAGGCGGTTCTCGCAACTCCCGCGTTGAGAGACGCGTCACGAGACGAGAAGTAGACCAAATTAGGGCAACATCATTTATCGAATCGCGGATGCTTGTATTTCTCACTGAGAGAGAACGCGAGTTGAGAAATTGCACCTAAAACTTACGCCCATTCGTAGAGGGAATAATTAACAAATCAGTCAACGGAAGGAAAAGTTATCAAACGATCGTTATAATTAAAAGCATACATACTAAAGTTTTAAATGTATTTTGTACATTTTCCAAACCGTAAAACATGTAATTTCTCTAGTTCAAATATTCTAAATAATTTAAATCACTCCGCACTATAAGCGCTATGTTTATATGTAGCGATCGCGTACAAAATTTCAAATGAAAAAAAAAAAGGAAGAAA
This sequence comes from Acromyrmex echinatior, assembly GCF_000204515.1. The sequence continues at coordinate 480,510 of NW_011627611.1, read as the reverse complement.
ATATGGGAAGTACAAAGAACATTTTTCCTGGGATATTTTTTTAAGAGAGAGAAATAAGAAACGATTAATTAAACAAAACTTAGAGTCCGGAAATATCGCTGTCGCATCGATTAAAACCACTCGACCGAGATAACGGCGAGCTTGTTTTAACTGAATTTTTAAGACCGCGCGACACGGATCTTTAATTAAGAACCGACGCATTGTTCCGCAGGACATAATATAAACCCGTGTTCTTTATGCATGCTCGACGAATTCGTGGCTTCCGCGTGCGCGGGTACGTCTTGATCGCGCTAATTAAATGCAAGCCACATTGTCGCCAAAGCAATGACGTGCGGCGATTCGCACTCTAAACAGCCGAATTGGCTGCGCGAATTTCTTGTGATGTGGTTTCCCATCGCTACATTGTGAACCTCTTTATTATACCAGGCCGATATTTCCACACAATTAAGTCATCTTAAGAGCCCCACGTAGGGCTCGTTAAGATCATATCACTCGCCGTAGATGCAAATTGCATTGCGAGCGACAATGGTGTGTATCCAAAGCATTTCGAACACGAGGAATGATATTTGGAAACGTAGAAAATAAAATACGTTAAAAAATTTTGGAAATAAATTCACAAAATTCAAAATATCTATTTAATTAATAATGTAGATATGTATTTTTATATATTTACAAATATTGTTAAATTTTAAATTTTTGTAGCTTTTTTCTGCGCTTAAAGTAAATGTTTACTGATTAAATGAAATTATCTAAATGGGACTTTTTATTCTAAAACTTTTATTTTAACTTTTTTTTCTCTCTTTCTCTTTTCTTCCATTAATAAAAAGATATGTCTTTTTATTAATAAAATTACTTTCACACACACACAAGGAAAAGTACACTTGCGAAAATTTTATTGGAGGACAAGATGACATAAGTAGATTACAAGAGTAAAATTCTGAAAATATATAGGCATCATATTTTTGCAATTAGCACGTATCTAAATTTGCGAGATGCGTCGCACGATACAGCCCTCAGACGATGCGCGGTTGCAACCACGTAATAAACGTCTTGTGCGGAAGTTATCGCGTCGCTCCGCTTGTATCCGCCCAATCTTTCGCGAGAGCGAACGGGCGGGTCAACTCACTCGCGGCGTTCTTTCGGCGTATAATAAGCAACGATAAAAAAAAGAAGCAGCGAATTCGCGAGCGAGTTAACGACTCGGACCCGCAAGGAGTTGCCGCTATAAAAATCTTAAGGAGTCGAGTCACTCTCCATGCCGAAACGAAGAGCAGCGCTGCCGCCGATAGCGAGCACAAGAATGTTATCTTTATTGCGCGAGGCGGACGAGCGTTATATATTTATCGGGCAATGGCCGATTATGGCCGATGACGCGGATAACGGACTCGACGGACTACAAGAGTTCGACCGTAGGGCTCTCACTTCCGGAAATAATGTTTCCGAAATCGTTACCTTCGATGACTTCGCATCTCATTTAAATCTGGCACGGTAACACGAATCAATTTTCAGACGAGTAACGAAGAAAATTATTAATTAATCTTTCTCTATTATTTGCTGAAAAATCGAGCCATACTTTTTCTGCAATGAACAAATCAGTTGTCGGGGATATTATTTCTCGGAAATCATTACAGGAACTGAATACGTTATTATTTTCTTTTTTCGATCCTTACTACGTGCTTTCGTATGGTGTATGAAAAAGGCACACAGTGAAACAAGATGAAGGTGAAAGAACAGGGTGGGCGAGAGAAACAGGTTGGTGCAACACCTCACTTTAAAAGCGCAAAACATCGCGTGCGATGTACCATGTTTTTTGGTGCTGTTCTGTGCGCTTTTCTATTCCTTCTCTTTTTCATCTTCCTGCTCCTCCCCTTTTCTAATCACAACTTTTTCCGTGAATGAGCCTTATTATCTCACATTCGTCTTTATCGCTCATTATCTTTATTTCCCTTTTTCCATCACTTGCTTCCGGTTTATTCTCGCGACTATCAAAATACATTTCATCTTTGTTCAGTCTGTTATTCGACATTCGATTTAACATACATACGTCGAACAAAAATTGGGTAAATACATATATTTTATGTGGATATCGTATTATTCCCCCGAATTTTTCTGTAAGCTTCGACTTATAGATTACCAATGCGGGTTGTTGGTAATCTATAAGTAGCCCGAATATATCGAGAGAAAGCGGCAGTTTATTGTTAGATTTTCGAAAAGTCGATCTTCGATGTATGCATGCGCGTATATGTATATGTACATCGAGAACGAACAATTAATTGTCGTGCAAGCCTGCGCCAACTTTGGGCCACGAAATTATTAACTCGCCTATTATGTCGAGCTTGTACATAAGCAAACATTCAAGCATTATGTCCCGTGATTTATTACATCGCGCGTGCATTGCAACGTGGCTCGCGCCCTGGAGTTTACATATATCGAAGGTAGAATAAATATAGTTATTCACCGAAAGCTGTAACGTTGAATAGCTCTATGGCGTGAAAAAGGAATCTAAAAAAGAGAAAAGAAAGCGAACCTTTTAATAATTTCAAGTATACTTTATGAGTGGGATAATTCTCGAATACTGCAGTGAATTCGCTATTCACGGTAAACCGATTATGTTCTTAAGTTTTAGTTATTGGTTATTTAAATTTATACATTTTCGATTTTCAATTTTTTTTTTCACTTTTCTCTCTCAATTCTAAACTTGGAATCCTTATTTCCTTCCTGATCTTTATTAGAACTTTTAACTCGCAACTCATAGTTTACACAAAAATAATGAAGTTAATAATAAAAAGCAATTAAGAAGGCGTCGTTCGATGTAAATACGTTTAATATATGCTTGCTCATTTCTAATTTCGCAATACATGCCTTTCGTATATTTGGAAAATAAACGAGCTAGCCGTTGGAACCAACGTGATATATTTGTGCTCGAAATGTACTTCGACTATATATACAATGTTATTGTCATTGCAGTCGATCGATCGATTCCTCCCGGCGCGGGCGTGTTCGCGGAAAATTAGCGATAATGACGCCGAAAAAAACAAAAACGCGCGCGCATCGCGAGCGCATCGGATCGCGCAAATTACGCACGAAACAATTTTAATGAAGCCGGTGCGCCATAAAGGATTACAAATTCAATCTCCTCGCAAACGAGAGAGATGACGCGCCGCCGGGCATTCGTAATAACAACTAATTTACGAGCGTGATAATGGAGTGCGAATTTTCGCCAATCAGCTTTGAGCATCACCGGTCGCGTTTAAAAACGCGCGCCATTATTTTTTCTCCCCCCCCCCCCTCCTTTTTGATTTATTTGTTCGCCCTGTGTCAATCTCTTTGTCTGCTTGCGATTTCGCTTTCGCGTGTTTTTTTTTTTTTTTTTTACACTTGAAACGCAATTAGTGCAGTCAACGTCGGTGGATCGACCGACAGGGAATTATAATGGCGACGCGCGTGCAGCCGTGCGGCTAATGAGATTCGGAAAAATCGGGTCTTTGGTTTAGCCCACCGACCGGATTGTTAAATGACACTCGTTCGTGAAGCCAGCTTCCGCGTTTCAGCCATGTTCGGCGAGAAACTACCTCTCGAAACAAACCGGAGGGACCGACGTCGTCGTCGTGTCGGAGCGTTCTCCTTTTTGTTTTCGCACGTTGCTGCGCGAGGTTGTAAACGACCTTGCACTACTATTTTTCTTTTTTTTTTCTCACGTACTGCGTATGCAAACCCACCGTTGCGCTCGCTTCAGTCACAGTCGAGTGAACAAATTGCGCGGTTCGTCATTAACCACTCAGCTACCAAAACATTAATGAAATTAACGTATGGTTAATGAATGGTTTTTAATCGCCACGTTTAAATTAAAAATTTCAATGCAACGTTAGAAAAAAAAATTAAAAGTAGATGTCAAATTTTGTTAAAAATTTTGTAAAACTGAACCTTACGTAGTTTATTGTATGGAAAGAACGATTTTGCGGAAATATCTACAAATTTAGTTAAATATAAATCTGAAGATAATTTGATTGAACTATTAAAGTAATTATGTAGGAAACTCAAGCTTGACTGTGATGAGTAATACTATAAAAAGTTTTGCATTCTAACAATTAATTTAAGTCCTACATAATTATTTTGATGGTTTAACAAAATTATTTTCAAATCTAACTAAATTTTTAAATGCTTCAAAAAAATTCGTCCTTTCCATTTTGTATCTCGTTTCAAATTTTGATAATTTACAGTTGCAGTTATCTCGTTTACGCGGTGTCTATTTTCTATTAGAGAAATGATCATTGTTTGGGTATTTTTGTACTTGAAAACTATCGCACGTTCGCTCGCTGGGTTGGCTGCGTGTGAAAGAATCGCAAACAACATGGGTGAGGGTACCTCGATTTTTCAGCAACTTTCTGTGCCTCGTGCCCGGAAGTTGCGTGTGACTGCACAAATACAAGCACGCACACATACAAAAAAGTATACGCAGCACTCTCGTTTGCGTTACTAAACGAAAGAAACTTCGATGCAGTCTAAAGAAGAAACAAAGAGAAATATAAAGAGAAGGAGAGAACGTTATCGCAAACGAGCTGGCGATTCGGTTAAAAGTACTACGTTCAAAAATTGCGTGTCAAAGCTGAACGTTGCATAATGGTATTCATGCGCAAACCTTGGATTACAGGTGTCAAAAATGCAAGCGTGTTCTTTGGCAAGAACTTGGCTTTTCTTCAGATTCAATTCTTCCGCATGATTTATTTCATCGCTTTGTGCGATTCTCGAGTCTTAGCATTTTTCTTCCATATGCTTGTGCATTTACTTTTCTCCAGAATTGGAAAAGTTACTTTGTAAAGGTGATTAGTTACAGTTGCTCTTTTACGTTTCAAAAAATAATTAATTGCCGTTACAAATTACCGTCTCTAATATAATAAATAATGGTTAAGCTACGGTTACAGTTACTCAAAACAGTAACTTTTTAATTTATGTTTCTGTTATTATTACAGAACAACGTAGATAACATTTTGATACTATTAAGATTAATAAAAAAAAGATTGATTTACGTTTTTGTTATACAACTTTATTTATAAGATAGAAAGTATTAACCCAGAAACACATACAAAAACGCAAGGCAGTAAGATGTAAGCAGTAAGCGAATTGGCCATTACAGTTATATAAAATGTGAAACAGACAACTTTATGTTCTACTGATTGACCACTTACTTACTCCTTATGTCTTATTGCTTTATGATATTCATATGATATAGATAACTTTATGGACTGTCTGCAAATAGAAGTAATATTATGTAATGAACAGTAAATTGTAAGAACTGATCAATCATAATCTATTATTGTCATCACATTCGACTATGGTTGATCAATTTCTTACTATTTACTATTCCATACTCCTATTACAGATAGCCTTTTAAAAATAAAGAACCAGTAGACATTGACAGTAAGCAAAAACGCTATTATTATGTGATCTTTATATAGATAATTAACTTATAAGAGACAAAGAACTAGTAAACATTAATAAACAAAATTAGTTACTAATTGCTAAAAGAAATGTAAGTTAAGAGTTTAAAATACTGAAAAAAGAATAACTCTAATTGTAATTCAATTACAAATAACTAATTACTTTCCAATCCTGTTTTTTTTTATAACATTTTTTTTTTAATACAGTTATTTTCTTATGATAAATTATTAAATTTCTTCATGCTGTATATTGCTAGCCTTTCGAAAAATAAATATTTTATTATCATAAATTATAACTATTTAGACATGTATGTTGTATTTATTAAAAATTGGAATTATTCTAAATTAGATCCTAGATCGAGAAGCACTTTTTATTCAAAAAATTATTTCTTCATTTTTATGAATATATACGTTGACTATACAATTTTTCTGTACTAAATACGACTCCAATAAAATTTTGATTGTTCAGGTACGCGAAACCATAAAGACGACGTTGATTAGAGTAAATTCGTAGCTCCAGAAAAGACCATTGCGATCGTAGGCAATGGTGGACAACTGAATGCCGAACGTCCGTGGATAATTGAACGGGAAAGAGGGCGAGCCTCGGAAACGACGTGGCTTTTACTAACGAACGCCATTTGGTCCGCGAGCGGTGCCTCTCGAGCCGGGTGCTCTCACTCGGTTATTTGTTCGCCTCACGCGTGTGTGGAAAAAAGGAGAAAAGAACGGGAAACAATCCGCCGTCCGAATCGGACGGATGTGCGACGCTAGAAAGTAATGCGCCACCAATTTCTGCCGGGTCAATATTTATTCCACGATCAAATTATTCGCGAGCAGATTGAAGCGGCTCTCTCTCTCTCTCTCTCTCTCTCTCTCTCTCTCTCTCTCTCTCTCTCTCTCTCTCTCTCTCTTTGTCTACCTTTTTTCTACGTTTTTCTCTTCGCTTTTTTTAAAATAAGCATTGTAGATTTTTAGAATAAGCATTGAAGATAATTATTATAATAATTTAAATATTTGCTTACATATCCTGTTGAATATTTTATGAATTTATAAAAATTAATAATTTAATATTTTGTGCTATATCTATTCAGTAACAATTAAAAAAAACATGGCATTATCGTAAAAGCGGAATATTCCGTTGTACTTTTCTAATGACGATTTGGCTTTTAATCGAAATGTCGACGTATTATTATCACTATAGAAATTTCTTTTCTTTAATTGTAATACGTTATCGATCGATAGCATGTTATCCATCACATTATTTTTCCTACTGCTTAGAATCTTTTAAATGCATCAATTAAAATCTATGGGAGAAAGCTTTATTTTAATGGAAAAAAGGAATAGGAAGTTTAATAATAAAATTAAGATCGCAAATGTATTACAAGTTGGAAATAACATATGCATCGATTTAAATGTTTCCAGTACAAGCTCTCATAGGCATTTGTGTAGTTCACAAATTAAACCAAGATTAAATCGAGTATCGTGAAGTGAAAATGAAGCGTGAATCGGCTCAATTTGGTTGAATGAAAGCTGCATACACTAGAAAAAGGAAGAAAGGTTGGAACGAAAGAAAATAAGAAGAGGTATAGCATCTATTCATGTAAGTGCGCGTAAGGAAGGTGAGAAGATCTGTGCTTAGCTCTCGTCGCGACTCGGCAGGATTTAGCATTGAAAGAAAGAAGGAGTCAGCTGTCGCGTAATAACAATACTAATAATAAGGATGAATTCAATTTTTTTAATTACTACGCTACGCCCGTTGCGCGTTTTTTCTGTTGTCCGCGGATCGAGAAGACAGGGATCATGAAAGGGGAAAGAGAGGGATTTTAATTAAAAACGCGACGATTCTGGTAGAGAATTAATTGTGCGAGCGTATTGTTTACTATTTGTCGACGCTTCCAGCGCGGGAAATTAATAATTCGACATGAAGCATGTGCATGGACTACAGCAAATTTCTATGCATTCGACTATATGAGAAAGACTAATAATAACTATTTTGCATTTCGAGTTGAATAAATTATCATCGATTGAATATCTTTGCATGTTGCAAATATCTGCACTGGATTACATTACCGTCTTACAAAACTTATATGCTATATTTAAGCTATATTTAATTTTACTTTAATGCACACATATAAATAACTACATATAATATATATTCGATTTTTTTTGTGATTTACTTCGTTTACTATAATAACAGTGGAAAAATATGAAATTTTTAAAATCAATGTTACACTTTTCATTACATTTTAATGAAGATCTTTTAAGCATTGGTGGAGAAAATGATGAACCACAGTTTCCACGAATTCACAGTGAAACATTCTTGAAACGTAATTAATGACTTTAAATGTAGTCGCTATAAAAATAATCAATCGTCTTTCGTTGTTCCCAAGCAATTTCCACGTGAGCCCCGACGAATGGCACGAGTACGTACCTTAAGTCCCAGTTACTTTCCGAACAATTGACCTCGTTTAAGGGCACCTTAGTGTTCAACAAAGGAACGCTAGAGCCTTCGCGAAGAAGAGAAGGGCTGTATGGGTCAAGCCGGAATGGTTGCCTGCTGCAAAAAAGGGTCTTCGCACGGTACGACGCTTTATTTCGCCCCGAACTCTTACTCCTTTTCCATTCCTTCTCTTTCCGTTTCGTTCTTCCAACCATTCGCTTCTTGAAACACGCCGCATTGTGCTCCGAAATGGCAGCGTCTCGCGTGGATAGCGAATAAAGGGAGGCACGAAGAGCGCGTAGGATGCAATTAACTCAGGACGAAGAGCTTAATCCGCGAAACTCCTTCGTCGTCACGTCCCCCTCGTCCCTCTTTACATCGCCTCTCTTGGACCTAATAAAATTTCGAAAAATTCCGCGGCTGATTGAATTAAACGCTAGCATACTCTTCTCTCTCTCTCTCTCTCTATCTATCTATCTATCTATCCATCCATCTATCTACCTCGAACGATGATTTATGAAAGATTCCAAGCGATTATCTGCTTACTTAATTGACCGACGATCGATTCCTAATTCATCATGGAGGTCCTTCGAGAACATTCCTCCGCAGGCTTCTCAGGACACACCACATCGCCATTAGGATGGCACCTCCGCCGGCTTTAATGATAATTGCTGGCTTTGGCGTGACCGAAGAAGTTTTGCTGTAATAAAACGCCTCGTCTTGAGACACTTCGCCTCATCGCCCGCACGGATGGAGATTCATGCCATCAAATTCGAAATTGGTCAAGTCGCCAATCTTACCAAGTTATCTTGAGAGAATGCAAATAGGAGTTCCTAAATCATCCATATCTTTCTAAATAATTAGGAACTTGGAATTTTTTATTTAAATATTTGTAGACCATTTTAATATTTATAAGTATACATCCGTTTTTAAATCTCTATTCAGTTAAAACAAAATCGAACAAATTTTTGATACCTTAAGTTTGATAAAGAACTTTACAATTTTTATTAACACGTTTCAATACGAACGTTGATAAGCAAAAGAATTTTATAGTTAATTGCGTGTCGTGCTGCCAAATTTTTTTCATGCTGATGACAAAGCCAGTCTTCATCAGCCTTTCACCTCATGTCGAAAAGACATTTATCACTCTCGCCGGAAGTCGGCGAGAAGGTGAAAAGAGAGGGTGAAATATAACCAGGAGACCCGCGTGGATATTTTTTTAGATATTCCTATCGACGTTTAATTAAAAGTTGGCGACACCGCGCATGAAACTGAATTATAACAAGAACATTTTTATAATGATAATAAAAAGGAGATTATATGAAATTTTTTGCCTAAATTAAACAATAGTAGATAATTGAAATAGTAAGAAGGCAATAAACTTATGATTTTTTTTTAGAAATTATTCGAACATAGGAAGAATTCATATCATCATACATACAAAAATTATATGATTTTTCAAACTTGGTAATTAAGGCATGTCATTTAGTAAGAAATTAATCTAATTTCGAGATAATAACAAAAAATATTCATATCTTAAAATTAAAACTTCGGGAAAGTACTTCGAATTTATAGTGAGTGTCTAATTTATAGTCAGTTCTATCTTGCATAAAACTGTCTAGTTATTACTTCTGGTTTTATTAACAATAATTGAAAGAAATGAAGAATGGAAAAACTAGTCTTTGTGTCACTTCCAGAGAAATACGAGAAACGCTAGACAGAACAAGGGAGGAAAGGAGAGGATTGGATGAAAGCGTGCCAGTCCGCGCGTCACTTTTCATTCGTGCTCTACAACTCGAACGTTCTCGAGACGAGATATTTCTTTGGACAGAAGAGTCTCATAATGAGACAGGACCGTTCCTTATCAGTCCTTTCCACCCAATTAAAAACGAGATTCCCTTACCCAGAGAACGCGATCGCGTGCAATGGCTCGGAAGTCATCCCCATCGTCTGACGAGGGTGTCTTGGACATCATTAAATCCGGAGAACACGCGTCACCCTCTTTTTCGAGTACATCAGAACCTCTCCTCTCCACTCACCGATAAATTTTCTCTCGCAGATCTAATGAGCACACACCGTGACAAGAGAACGGACGGATCGCGATGTCGGTTGATGTACCTTTCGTTCGCCGTTGCATCTGTGACGCATCGCGCGGTGTGTTATTTCATACCACAGCCCGCCGGCAACTTTCCGTATCACGTGGATTCTGTGGATAGACGAGAGAGCTTTGATGGCTTCTCTTCTTTACGTTTTTGTGGCTTGATCTCCGGACAGAACTGATGCATCTTCGGCTTTGCTTCCTTCCATAACATTAAGACGAGCTCGTCAGTTTCTTTTCGTTACAACCCTCGTTTTTGTGCGTATGCGCTGAAAAAAAATTTCCCACGAAATTTTTTGTCATAGTTACTTCTATTGATTTGTATTATCATATAAATTTATCGTTTATTGCTAGAGAGAGAGATATAAATAATATCTAGTTCTGATTTAGAAATTTGTCACACGTAATTAAGTAATCTTCTCGTTGACTTCACTAATATTTGACATATTATTGTTTCACGAATGAACACCAGTTAATATTTCAATGATTTCATGACACTTTTTGGAAGAGCGAGACGTAGATATTGTCGATAGTTTAGTGTAACGGCCGCTCCATTTCATCAGCCTCGTCGCGATCGTTACTTTCACGACTTACAATCCATAATAAGCGGCTGAGAGAAGCGGGAGGAGTAGGCAAAGGTTGATTGTAATTCCGTGCAGACGTTCGTCGGAATTCATGAAAATAGAAAGCTGGGTAGTCGAGCAATTCGGTAGTTCTCCCTGTTGAAAATGGTCTCGTGAGACTTTCGTATCGTCCCTTCTCGCCCGCCTCTCATATTCTCGATAGAGGATGACAAAGGAGATGGCGGTCGATGCGTCCCGGATGGTGTCGTCGCGACGCCTGTGTGGACGGTCGGAAGTTTATTACGTGGATACAGCCGTTCTTTCCTCCTCTTTCTTTACTATCTCTCTTACTCAGGATACTGCTGACTCGTAAAGATGAATAAGGGGTTGGCGAGATGCGAGGATTGGGGTAAGAACGACTAGCACGAGAGAAAAGGGGAGGAAAGTGGTTTCGAACCATCGGTGTTTCCGATAGACTCCAGTGGAGCCACTTAACAGGCCTGCCTCGTCACTCGGACCTTTTTTTCCAGTCGTCTTCCTCCATTTCCAGTTCGCCTCCTTCGTTTTGCTATGTATAGTGTTCCTTCGCACGCACCGATTAGTCCGCTTTTAATGAAAGTGTAAAAAGGTAGACTCGATCGAAATTTACTCAGCTCTGAACGAATTGTACCCTTCTTCCTTTCAGCCCTTTTTTTCATCACGTTCTTTGGCACGTTGAAAATTGAGTCATATCAAGATATCTGTCGAGAACGTAGTTCCGACTGAATTTATCGGAAAGTGTGTCTCAAATTTCATTCAACCGCTGTTCTTAGAAGATAATAAATTGAATAGGATTAAAAAAATCAAATAATCGATTCTTTTTAGTTATAAATTGAATTAATTTTACCATTATCTCTCTTTTATTTTTTACTTTACTTCTAGTTTACAATTAAACGCCACTACACCGTTTTTAAATATTTCGTTTCTTTTTTTTTCATTCAAACAACAGTGTAATCTGGACGTTTTCACAATAATAAAGTAACGTGTTTACAATAATAAAGAATTTATTTACTTCACTAAATAACGATCGCAATTATTTGCTCCTAGTTACAAAAGTGAAACACGGGGATCGTATTCTTGAAAAATATCGCATACAAAAATATATAGAAAAATACTACAGTATACATTATCTATAGATTTTCCTAGTATTTTCAACGTACGATATTTTTCAAGACTAAGACGTCTGAGCATTGTACGTTTTGAAGAAAGGCACTCTGTATACATAGATAGTGCGTACACCTTGCCTGTCAGTTTTGTCTTATAGAAAAGAGTAATCCGGCGCCATCCACTTTTTGTCCCCCCCGGGGATTTCGAAGACGCTTTTCCGCCCGGTCGACCGCCGCCGCGTCGGGTATGAATAAATATTAGAATTTTGCGGATAAGCCCCGTTTTACGAGGCGATACTTGTTTCCGCGAGGACGACGCGGACGGATCGATCGAACGACCGCTCCCCGTCTTGTCTTCCTCCACCTCGTTCTCTTCTTCCTCTCTTCCTCTCTTCCTCTCTTCCTCTCTTCCTCTCTTCATCCTCTCAGCTCACGCCGACGGCGTACGGCACGTTCCGCCTATCAGCGTATTATTATATTTCAGTTCACTGGCTGGAATCGCGACCGATAGTTTTATAGAGAGCCACGCTCATTTAAGCCTTGTTTCTTGTACGAGCGCATCCATCTTAGCCGATTATGTGTACATCATTCGAATTCCGAATTTGTTAATTTTCGCAAAAATTTCTGTTACTTTTGTTTTTGAATATCCGATAAAGCAACCGAATGGACAGTTTTTTAATAATTATTTCACAAATTCAATTCTTTTAGTATGCATGCGATGTTTTGGCATACTTTTATCCGTTTTTTGAAATGTGATTCAATTACAGTATGATTGAATTGAATGGTGATTGTTAAAAAAATGACAAGAAAAGAATTTACGAGATATGATCGATTCATTCATCGTACAAGAAATGAATAAACCTCGGCTAAGTCAAATGATAGAAAGGGATGTTGTAGAGAGTAAAAAGGGTAAGGGGTTGATGTTGCAGTTGATGTGGCGAAAAGGGATATTGGAAGACTAACACGCAAGCATATACATGGACAAAAATACACACATGCGAGAACGTAATAAACACACATGGGGACGCAACTTGGTCAAGATGGCTCCAGATGCGAGCAGCGGGAATACATAATTACTATGTCCTCGTGCCTGGGGAGATTCTCTCAGAGGTTAGCTGACTCCACTCGGTAATCTAGACGATGTTACCCACGGGACAAGAGAGTAAACGAACAATGGGAAAAGTCGGAAGGAGATTGGAACGTTTATAGAGGTCTGTTTCTCGTGTCAAAATTTTCCCACTCGAGAATCGTACTAAACGAAGGTAGTAATGCAATTTTGTGGCGCAATAACTTCTCTAAAAACGAATAATCGATCGATGCTTTAACTGGAATCCCTTTCCCAACTTGATCTCTGCTAACGACTAGGTCATGAAATTTGTTTCTGTATTGTACTATATCAGAAGAAACGCTATAGTAATATATAGTGTTTGATTACAAGCGAGAAATTATTTAAATAATACAAGTAAGCGAGCAAAATGTCGACACTGATAGTTACGAGAAATCTATGGAATCTGTACCTATCATCACGTTACAATTGATTTATTACAAAATAATTAATGAGTTGAAGTAAATCTTTTTAGTATCCGTTTTAAATTCATGCAGTCTCTATATATTACATCTGATTTTCTGGCATCTTCAGATTAATTTTTAAGTAGATAGATAGTTTAAAGGTATACAAATTATTATTTTGGAATACTCAGAATACCCCAAAAGAATTTTAATTTATAGTTGTATTTTTACTAATACATTATAATCGTATAATATATAAATAATATATTATAGTTAAATTTATACATTAGTTATAATTTCTCTTCTGAGAGGGAAGTCATAGAGGAACGTAAAAATAATGAACTTTAAAATCTGTGCATCTGAACAATATTTTTTGTTTGTTTTTTTTAAATTGGAGGGTTCTGATCACCCCACCTACTCACAAGGTTAAGATATGTCATCGAGGTACCTTATATACCATTACATTCTTTTTTCCTAACAAAATACATCTTCATCGTCGCCAGGGCTTGCCGTCATTAATCTCAAATTGCTTGAACGAGCACGGGTGAATCGTGCAACTTGCAATTGCGGTGAGAAAAGTTCCGGCGGAGCAAAAGAAGAGTACAGTTTCGGTCCTTCTTTTCTTTCTAACCGAAATGGTTCCCGTTCTTTTCGAGCACATCAATGACCGCCAATGGTCGGACAGTTTTTTCTCCTTGTCGAGTACGAACGACTTACTGAAGTCTCTTTATAAGAGAGAGAAAGAAAGAGGGAGAAAGAGAGAGATTCATCGACCGATACTCGCGACCGGCGCTCATGTGAATAGAACGACCCGCGTTGTTGAGTGTCGCCGAAAGCACCCCTGAAAATTGTAGCATCCTCGAAGCCACACGAGCGTTTCACGGCAGGACAAACGATGCGCACCCGCATTCTACTTTCTACCTTCGTTCTGCTTGCTCAATCGCATGACAACGCAGCCTGAATCGTCGAAAAGGAAGAACGGATTTTTCCGTCCGGTGAAAGTACTCGGCTCACGATTTCGTTCAATTGAAGAGATACAACGATGCAAAATGAAGAAGAAATTTAACAGATAAAATATTCGATTTTTTTTTAACAAAAAAACTTATAAACTTTGGATTCTAGTAGTTTATAAATATACATATGAGTATATGTTCCTGATGTATATTATTTTTTACCTCTAAAATACATGAACATAAAATAATTGCAAATATTATATTGTTTAAAGAAAGATTTCATCTTATTTTACAGTTTTATAAATTCTTGGAAATTAAAAAGTTAGATTCATAAAAAATATTTATGGTATAAAACTAAACTCTTTACATTTAAATATCATGTCAACAAGAAAACAGTTTATTATTTCTTTCGCATGGATAGCAATATTATTTCTCTGAATCTCGTCGATGTCGTAACTGCTTTGTTTTATCATTCCGTTAGAACCCACGGTATTAACTTAATCTACGACTGTATTGTAGAATCGTGCGGCAATCGCAAAACTAATTACTCCTCGCGATTAAAAAAATATATATATGTATATATATTTTTGCCTTTATTAATCATCACAGTGGAGGTGATGGCAGCTGTAACAAAGATTACATCACTGTTAGAGAGATTAGAAGCGAATCGTAAGGACGGAAGAGGGGGAAATGAGGGGTGAAACGGGCGCCCGGAGGATCGAGCTTTTACGAGCTTAGCCTGTCTTGTATCGCGTTTCCGCGATGTTCGTCGTACATACATCTCGTCCGCAGACAATACGATCCGCCGTCGGGATAAGACACATCCCCCTTCATCGCGAAGAGCGATGGCCGGCCGTACCGAGTCCTCGCACCCTCTAACGCCTTGTAACCAGCGGAACACACACGTTTCATCAACACAACACACGTTATGCTATCGCTTCGCACGTCGTTTGACACCCTTCCGTTCCCTCGAACCTATAGGGGTTTCGACACGTCGAAAAAAATTATTTTCAAATTGTTTGAATTAATGAATTTTCTTCCTATATATAAATAATAAACTGCCCCGTACAGCATTCATTCAACAATTTGATAACGTTCCAGTAACATTCCAAATTGTTGGAGTAATGTTGCTACAAATTTACGTGTTGCATGATCCGATTGATACGCTCGTATCAATTTAACTCTCATTATTTTACACCAAGTATTTATCTGTATGTGATTATTCACTTTCTATTGTACTCAATCTTGTTATAGTCACACAGTTGCATAGTTATACGATTGTTTCATCCGAGAACTAGTTCTCTGCACGTCACGTCGAATTCCGCCGCCTGGCGCGGATTTGCGTATTCGACACACGCAAGTCCTCCGGCTTACGCACGACGGAACAGGACCGAGGTGTGCGATAGTACAAGCTTATCTTAGAAAGCGGGAAATGCAATAGAAGTAATAACATCCCCTTATTACGACGTTACACGCGATATAGGATCGTGAGTTCGTGTTTCACAAACGTTACCTACACTTAGCTCCACTACCTAGCTTATATGTACAAATATCTGTTTGTATTATCTACATACCTGCATATACATATTCGCGTGCGTATATACACGTATGTCCACGTGTATACATAAGTGTTGTGTGTATCACGTATAGTGAAATGCATTACGTATCAATACGAATGTACACGCTTGTCCCTTATGCGACAGTATCGTATATATATCGTGTATATGCGTGAGGCACTCACTGACCTTGCGCAAGTATTGCTGCTCTTTGTGTGTGTTATGATTGTATTAATATGTATATGTCTGTCTGTATATGCGTATATTGCTTAATGTAATATAATATGCTCATTTGCAGAGTATAGATTGTTCAGATGAACAAAGGAGTGCCGGTGCATTCGAGTGCATAGCGTGTGTATGTGTGATACGTATTACATCGATAAGCCACGCTTACTCGCTTGGTTAATATTATATGGATGTGCATGTGAGCGTACACGGATGCATTACAGGACCACGCATTATGTTTACGCGCGTTAGATGCGCGCATTTATGCGCAACGCTCGAGTTTGCGAACAAGGAACAGACATTCAAACGTGTTTATTACCTGGTACGGTGATGTTGCACAAACAAAGAAATAACAATACTTTCCACCGTAAAAAACTACAAGTATCTAAAATTACGTTAGAAGTTAAGTTAAGCAAAAACTGTGTAGCTACTTAGATATTCTCATTCTCTATGTAAATTTAATGTAAAACATTAAGCTGTTTTTATATAGCCTGTTTAATATAGTGAGAAATATTATTGAAATATTATTTTGTTATTAGTTAAACGCAAAGACATTAATATTTAATTCAAGGATTAACAATAGCGCTGGTTACATATGCAATTGCATTTTGTTCTCGGTTAAAAGCAGTGATAATGAACATTTAAAAAAATATGGTGCTTCATATAAGCGTTGATCAGCATATGCATTATACAGTATCGCGTGGATGTATGAACAATTGACGTTCGGCGGGGCTATTAATAATAAAAACTATACCTCCCGTGACCTCGCTGACCAATCAACACGATATTTGTGATATAAATTCAGTACATTCGATATCGAAAAAATTTCTGTCTGAAATCAATTTGAAACTCGGGCAATAACTTGTATTTTATTGTACGCCACACCAAAATAAAGTTTACGTATTGTAGGTTGAGAATACTGGTTACATTGTAGTAATATTTATCGATTTTTAAATATAAAGTCTCTATCAAAGAATTTTATTGAAGTAAATATGAGAGCGCAACCCATGCAAAAATTGTATGATTTTGCATCAATGCTCGAACAACAAAAACAATGATACATATATATTTAAAAAAGGTAGCAACAAAGCCAGCCAATAATATAATGCGGTTTTAAATTACTTACAAAATTTTTTGTATGTGAAGAAGTTCACATATAAGTTGACGCTTTAATTATTTAGAAAGAGAGAGCATAATAATAAACGAAAATATTGAATTAAAATTTAGAATTAAATGTACAATGAAAAACACAAATGCTGTTTAAGCGAAACCCATTGAGGAATAAAGTTTATTTTATTACTTGCAATTTATTTAATAAGAATTCGTTCATCAGTATTAATCTAACAAAATTTCCCAAACATATTTATAGATGCGAAATTGCTGCAGATATGAAGTATATTATATAAAGTCAAGACAATATAATAATGTACGCATCACTTACATATTTTACTTACAAGTACCATCGCTTTAGGCACAATTTTGGGGGTAATATGCACAACTGTATCTACGCCCTTAATATATTCGGATGCATGTATGCGTGCATTCATGTAATCGTAGCGGAGGGTTGATAAATTCGCCGGAAGGAAGTCGCAAAGGGGTTGTTCAAAAAGGTACCTCGCCGCCAAAACTTGAGATTTCGCTGATTGCAGGGACGAATTGCGAGCGTACGAAGGGCTGACATCTAAAGGGTTCGTTGCTAATAAAATTTACTCATAAAATGAGAGCTTACCCTTAGCAAAGCACCAACAGAGTGAGTTCTTGGGAGAGATTATCGTAACGTCACTGATGTGTGTAATAATGATGCAGGCCGCTGATTACTTTCGCAACAGCCTGTTATTTGCTAGAGCAACATCAAGGGGTGTAAATTAATAATGTTAACAGTATAACGGAAAAGATAAAAAATTAATATTTCGATGATAATTATATATGTATTAAATTACAGACAATTTTCTTTTTATATGCTTCGTAAAAAGATTGTTTAAATTGTAACTCTCCTATTTTAACTCTTCTATTTTTATTTTATTATTTTTATAATCTCAAAGTTGAATAATTATTAAATATATATTTTAATTACTTATATGACATAATTAACGATATAGATTAATTTTTATATGCATGTGAAAGAGAGAGAAAGAGGGAGAAAGTATTTGTTTAAAGCACTCTAGGATGACATTTCCTGAGACACATAAAAAGTATAGAATTACTGCAAGAAATTGATGCCAAAAAAATACAGAAAAAAGAAAAATAGAGAGAGAGAGAGAGAGAGAGAGAGAGAGAGAGAGAGAGAGAGAGAGGGCCTAGCTTTATACCTAAATACTTTATTAATCATTTTGTTATTATTTTTTACTTATTACATATTATTATCGAAATACTTTAATCACGTGTTTTTTTATTCACTTTCTCTAGGTAATGTGGGTTTTTTATATGTATATATATTGTTTTTATAAAACGTACATATCGCTGAAGAAATCCTAACAGTTTAAGCAGATTCTTTTTCTTCTCAGCTTCACTAATGCCTTGTCGAGAATACGTTTCATCTATTGATGGAGGGAAAATGTTCTGATAGAACGATCTCAATCGAAAGTCTGTCGCCATTTCAAGATTCTTCATTGAAGAAGCATCTTATTTGCTTTTGTCTCGAACGTAGAGCTCAATTATTGCTTGGCGAAGCGAAAGGATTCCATTTGTGTTCATAAAAAAAGGATATAAATGGCTTTTTTATCGTTTTGTCCATCAAGAGTTGAACGGTTTTACGATTGTCATGGAAAATCCGTTTTCCATTTCCGACGAACAGTGTAGATTTCTTAACCTTTCTCGATTCAGCAGCTTCTAAAAATTAGAAAGGTAATAAATATTAATACTTTATTCATTGTGTGTGTGAGCTATAAAACAACATCATGAAGGCACAGATTAAATTATCGCGTTTACAAAATTTTATCGTCTTTATTTCTTCGTTTGCATTATTTCATGAAATTAAATGCATCTCAAATTAACGTTTGGTAGATTTACTAAATGTTAATATTTCAATAAGAAATATTACAAAAGCAATGCTTGCTGCTATCAACTTTCTAGATTTAACAAATAACTTGGTGAAACGTTTACGATTTTGAATATTAATTTTCAACTAATATATGAAACACAAACATATCTAATCTATTTCGTCACATATTTAATTATTTCCATAATCAAATAATCTATTTCGTCATTTCTTATTCATTTATAAATTTATTTGTATCTCACATGTAGTGAAATGGCTCACATTTATGAATTTTAGTGAAGCGTAAAGATGGATATACGAAAAAAAATTACATATTGCCAAATCGATCTCGTATAAATCGCGTTTGAGGTTCCACACGCCATTAAAAAGTTTCCGCTTCGATTGCGTCGCAAATAAATATCGATAATCCCCGAAATTTCTGGCGGCCTCTCAAAATAATTTCGCGACTGGGGGCGGTTTATTCCGGAACGATCGAGCAAAGGCGCGACGATTTCTCGAGGGTGTGGTGATGTGGGCGATCTAACCCGCGAAGGAACGCGAATACCATAAGAGGATGGCAAAGAGGCGTGGGGCATGAGGCAGAGGCTTGATGGAAGTTTACAGCTGTTTGCGTCGGATATCGATGATCGCGAGGGAGGCGGCGATGCAATAAAAAGCGAGCGAGCGAGCACGACGTTGCGGGAGACGGAAAAGAAATTTGCCTCTAAATTCCGCCGCTGCGTAAGGGGCGTGAGGGGTGGTCTTCGACAAACCCCATGCTGAACCACCGCCCCCGGCCCGGAATAAGTAGATCGAGATTCGAAGCGCGCCTTTGCTGACGCTACTCGGCTGGATGCCGCTGGAACGCAATAGAATCCCTTCCACCAACAGGGATCCTTCAGGATACTACGATATCGCGGCTAAACGAAGCGCTTTCCGACTGATTTATCCACTCGATCGCTCAACCCCTTCCGTCCCCTCTGTCTATACTACCACCCTCAACTTCAACTGTCTCTGCATTCTCTTAGAGCGCGGCGCGACTTCGCAGAGAATTTTTCTTTCTTGCAAAGAGTGGCTCCAAAGAAAATTTAAGTCCATAGAGCGCCTGTAAAGTATGTCGGTATTCTGTCGTGCGGAAAATGTTTCGACGTAGAAATATCGAGGGAGAGAAAATGGATAGAAAACCGTGTTCGATAAAAACGACTGAACGACTAGGAAAAATTCCTGACAATCATGTGTCTCTTTTAAAGCTACGAGATCGGAATGTATAACTTTCTACGATTCTTGACACTTATTTCGATCGTGTTTGAATTATACGATCATACTCTCTAAATTCTTTGCAGTGAAATCTCACTTTAAAGAATGAAAATTGAGCTAGTTTTGAAAAAATAGTGGCTCAATTTTTTCAATCTTTAAAAGTGAAATTTCACTTCTCAGAGTGACATTTATTCTAAAAGTTTTAGAGTAAATAATAAAAATTATGATTTTAAAAATAATTTAAATTTTTCGTTCTTTTCTACTTATTGATATATAGAGTGTTCTTCGAATCGGTCACTACAGTTTCTGAGATACTTGCGATGGATTGACAACAAAAGTTTGCTTAGGTATCCGTCGTAAGTTTGTGAATTGTGTTGTAAATATTAGGTGTTGGAATTAATTCGTAGCGTTTTACAAGTGATGGGAAGTACTTTCATTAATGTATTTTTTAATGCTCATGTGAAATAAATAACATTCTTTCATTAAAAAACGCTACGAATTAATTCCAACACCTAATATTAATTGAATATTATCTTGAGATCGAATAATCTCAAAATGATACATACACTGAAAAAAAAATTTGTTCAACATTTAGTTACAATTAAACATTTAGTTGTTTGCAAATTTGGTTAATTCAACAAATTTTATTTAATCGAACCGTTTTATTTAACCGTAATCTGCTTAACATTGAATAGTTTGTTAAGCAGATTACGGTTGAATTTAATTTAAAAAAATTTGTTGAATTAATCAAATCTGCAAACAACTAAATGTGTTTAGTTGAAGAAATTTTTCTTCAGTGTACTAATAAATTCTTTTTATATATTACAAGAATGGAAAGAAAAATATATAGTTCTGTTAAAAAAACATAATTTGACTTTAATTTTTTTATTAAAAAATTAATAAATTAAAAATTTTTTTTTACGTAATTTATTAGAATTCAACTTTTGTTAGAAACGTTTTGTTGTATATTTAGCGAAAGTATCTTAAAAACCGATTGCCACCAATTCGAGAAACATCCCGTAAATTACTATCAACTCTATATTTTTTAATAAAAATTTGTACGTATTTAACTTATTATAGAACCGTATTATTTTTTTATCGATCGCATAAAACAATTCTCGCGTTACTTTCTTCAGCTTTCCGATTGACAGAATCGGGTGATGCCTCAATCCGTGCAGTTTACTCAGCGAAAACGTTTTCGCAGTCCGTAAAGCAGACATTGGCTGAGCTCGATAGTCGGCGAATCGCCGGATTTATAATATATCCGCCGACAGAATCTGAATTATTTTAGAGACGCGGGCAAACCTCTTTGATTCTGGATTTCGTGAGACTCCGTTGCCCAACAAATCGCCAGTAATACGAGAACCGAACGAGTCGAGGGCGTGGACGTAGAGGAAGAAGCGTACACGTATCCGCCGGCGTTGCTTTTTCCGTTACCCGCCTATTTTCGCCGCCACAAATCATTCGGCACCCAGGAAAATATGTTTCTTCGACGTGGCTAGAGACCCGCATTAAAGCGAACTCACAGGGACGGTTTTTGAATTTTTCAATATAACACGGGATGATTCTTTATTAGCGTATAGCAGAATATCACAGCATAAATTCTTTAATTTTTTATTTATTTATTCTTATTGAATAGAACATCAGAATTTAAATTATCAGAATTTAAATTATACCTCCACATCATCAGAACATTGTTAGATTATTAATTATTTTTATATATTAATATAAAATAATAATATAAGCGGTGTAAAATAAAAAAATTCTTAATATTGTTGATATATTAAGTTCTTGCAAGTATCAAGATAGTACCAAGACATTAAGATTTACATTGCACGCAAAATATTTTTTGTGTTACAAATATAGAAAAGCAAATTTTCTGCTAACTTTTGAAATAAATATTTTTAACAATTTTTATTTCTTTTCAATTTTTAAATGTAGGATTTAAATTAACAACTATAATATATTGTTATTAATATTTTTTTTAATAAGATTTTTTTTCAAAAATTATAATTTTTTTTATTTATTTCTTAACCACTTATAAAATGGCTCCTTCCGTTTTTTTATCTCAATCAAGGAGCAATCCAGCCCTGTGATGTCCATCCAACTTCACACGTTTGTAAACCCATTAACAGTTTTAAGACGGTCTCTAGTTGTGTGTACTAATGACCGTCGCTTTTCTCACTTATACCGGAAGAGAGATTTATGGGCCACTAAATGATTCTCCGGAATTTAATTGCTACTTTATTATCATGGTGTATGTTTAGATACTATGAGATAAACATTAAAATTTGGAGGAAGTTCTTCAAAGGATAGAGTTATCAAACTGTATAAAACTGTATAAAAGTTTCATACTCAATTTGTGTGATATTAATAATTTTATTTAACTATCTTATAAACTTTTATATTACAACTAATGATAAAAGTACTTTTTAAAATTTAATTAAGAAACTTTATCACATGAAACAGCATATTTTCAACTAAAAATAATCTTTTTATCAAGAAATTCATAAATAAATATTTTATACATACAGAGCTATTTAAAAGTAATTTTAATAAATAAAAATAATGAAATAAATTTTTTGTATATCTTTTTTGAATTACAAATATATTTCAGGAATTATATTGAAAATATTATGAACATTTCAAAATTGACGTAGTGAATATCATACCAATATACAATTTCTCTAATATTAAATTAAAGAAAGAATAAACGTGAAATAACGTGAATGCAACGAATGTTAACAAACATTGGAATTGGCAATATATCGGATAAGGGTTTGTAAACCGTTCACGATATATTAGAATCCGATACTACACTGAGGGGTTTTTTTTAATTAGTGAAGTGAGAGAGGTCGATCCTAACGATCTTTACGCAACAGAAATACTTTAAAAGGGCTTACATAAAAGGACTTAAATAAAAAGTGCTTACTTGCCTTGGTATGGATTTCTTTTTTTGCGTTATGTTTCAAGCACACTTTAAACACACTTGATTTATTACGAGTCGTAATTCTTTTACAAATTCTTGCAAGAACAAACATTAAATGATAAAAGTTATTTATCTAAAATGTTAATATTGTTTCATTTATTTTTTTTCGGGAAATATTAAAAAAATATTTTTATTTATTCTTCTTTCAAAAACATGTTAAATCGATACTCCAATGTATCGAAGTTCATTGTAGTCATTTTTTTGTGATTGGTTCTGTTACAGTTGGCGATTTGCCGATTAGTTCTGTTGCTGTGCAAACTGCTGTTTACTTTGTGAACAGTTGTTATCGCTTTTTTAATAGTTGTGTATATTGAAGCATTAATAGTGTATATTAATTATATGAATTTATATATACGTATAAGTATTCAAGCATTTAAGCATAGTATAATAAAAAGTAAAAACTAGAAAGCTAAATAGCGTATATTAAGCAAGTATCTGTGATGTTAATAAATATTTATTAACATTTTTTTTATTTGATATTATTTTAATAAATATTTTTTTCATATTTTTAAGATTACTATTTGAACTAATTGCTATTTTTATAGTAATTATTTATTATACTTTATTATTCTTTATACATAATATACACATAATATGTTTCCCCATTAAAGACTTTCTTATTCATAGAAAATAATGAAAATAATGATCTAAAATTCAAGAATTTTTCAATTAAATAATAAAAATTTGAAAAGTAAAACTAAATATTAAAAATTTATTCGTCAATTGCCTTTTCATTATATGAGGAATAAAAATATATTCATATTAATTTGCCTTTTTATTGAACCATGAATAAAAATTTATTTATTTATTTGATCGATCTTGAATAATCAATAATAAGAAGAACAAGGTATCTAGTAACAAATTATTTTTAATGAATACATTAATGGTTATTCGTATTTGTTCTAATACTTTCATTGAATTTAGCCAAAAATGTAAACTAAAAAAATGGAATCCTTACAAGCGAATATTTCAAAGAGTGTAAGAAAATGGAAAACGTTTCTTCGTAAGCTCCATCTGAAGTTCTCTGGAGAACTTTAAATGTCTGGGCGGTTCATTGACATAGTGTTAATAATACATGTCACGGATGTCAACGACCGGATCAACAAAGTCGACAACACGCGATGACGCTGCTTCTTAATTACCAGAACGCGAGCGCCTTAACTAATTACACACGGAATATAAAATGTTTAGACGCATCTGTTTCCGAGCGGCGTTAAGTTAAGGATTTTCGTAGGCCCTTAAACGCTTAAACGTTGATACTTACAATTTGTTACATGTAAATAATAGAGAATCTTAAATTTATTTCATAATTTTTCAACTCTTTTCATTGATGGTAGAAAATATTAATCACAATTGACTTTTGTGCGACTATTACACTACTATAAATTATACTACAAATATTAAAGATATTTAATATTTTGCTTAATAAGGTATATAATATTAAACTGGAAATATCCAAAGAAACTTACAACGATACGAGCGACACAGCCGTGAGCAAAAGGTTTAACGTGCGAAAGAGACCGCAGGAGCGGAGGCTCGCGGTGATTTGGATTCAACCACGGTATTATCGTTCTAGTCTATGTACGATATTACCGTCGGCAGGAGTAATAGTTAAGGACAATGGAATCTCGCGTAGCGATAGTGGTGGCGGCGGCGTCGACGACGACCGTTGACGGCCAACTGATATAACGTATACGTTACTGTGGGTGACGGACAATAGCTGGTAATTAATTACCTACAAAGTACAGAGAGAGAGCTGCATTGTAGTCTGTATCTGGTATTTATCTTGAAACATTAACAATGCACCGAGAGATGCCGGCGCGAGTGGTGTGGCGAGGTGCCGCGTGCGCGAGAGGTAGAGAAAGATATAAGCGAGCGCAAGAGGAATCTCCGCGCTTACAAAGGGATTACCGTCGTAAGTAACGCAGTATCCAGCGTGCGTATTCGCCATCGTTTACTGTTCCTCGTTTCTCTCTCTCTCTTTCTCTCTCTCTCTAGGATCTTTTGGGATTTTCCATCAGACGTGGCTTGCCACTTTTAATATTTGAAAGATAATACTTATTCATATCCAGAGCGAATATTTCATATAGAAGTGAGACACAGAAATTAGTTATCCGTATAATAATAATCGTATTGTATATACATATATGTCGAAGTACATTACTTATACATATGTTTTCTTTTTGTAAGAAAAATGTAATATTTTTCTTTTTTACTATATTTCTTCCTTATATTACATTATTTGTACTCAAAGCTTCAACTAATTTTTAATTACGTGCAAATTACTAATTTTCTCACTTAAAGATGTTTATACGATTTTCTTACAATATAATTCAACAATAAAATTCCTTTTTCCATTCAATGATATTAATGATATTTGTTATATTTATGTAATTCGTTTTTATCATTCATGTTTGAATCTTTTTCAAATTGTATCCTTAAAAGTTAAATTAATAAAATAATTCAAGTAAATTCATTTAAGTAAATTGATTTGATTTAAATTAACTAATTTAAGTTATTGAATTAATTAAAAAAAATTTTCTTTTTTTTTTCATTAAAAATCGATGAATGCAAGGAAAATTCTATAATTTTGAAGCTGCAAAATATAGTCAAAATAACTTGATCTCTTTTTAATCCATGGAAATGGGTTTCTGCTCATCGTGGAAATTCTTGTGATGTGTTCGCAAATAAGAAAAGGGTCGGAAACGTCGTTGTATGTGGAACGTTGCATTCCCAGAATATACCTCCAGTACATCGCCGATTCGCAAGAGGTACATATGTAACTGTAGCTAAGGGTCGGAAATTCTCGTCGCATTACCGGCCAATCGTGTGCATGGGCCGTCGTCTGGTACGCCTAATGCACGGCACCTAATGCAGTCGTGTTTCGTGCGAGGTACTCACCCCTTCACCCTCGTTTCAACCCTCTCTATGTTACCGCAAGCTCGGGACACGAACGGTCAGATTGAAATCAGAGTCCGCGATGGGGTAAAATGGCTCGTGCCTTGCGGAGTAAAAGGAATAGAATTATCGTTTGGAATCGGCAACATCATTTGTATTCCGAGTTTATTCCTTCGAGAATACGTCAATCGATTGATCGATTGGGGTAATCTTTCGGTATTATTTCGTTAGTGCAGCTAATTTTAAGAAAAAAAGATATTTAGATATATAAAGTGCAGAATGTGAAAGTAAAATATTTCTAGAATTATTGAAAATTATTGTATTTTTTATATTATTATTATATTATTGTTATTATCATATTTTAGTAAGAATAATCTCTTGATAATAATAGCTAATTAATTAATTTTTTCGTATATATAACTTTAGACTTTTTATATACGATATGATGATCATAATCTCTATAAATCTTACATAATTATACGCGACATAAATCTAACCACATATATTTTTTTTCTGTTCTAGGTGAGTCCACTTTGCTATTTTTACTACATAAGTTCCAGATAAGTTTTTCATCAAAATGCGGTAAGACAAGATTGACTGTTTTCAAACTTAAACTTTGCCATGGCATGCAATGTTCTTTGGGTGCAAGTAATCTTGCTTCCTAATTCTTTTAACGTAATCTTCTTTTTATATTCTTAATATAAAATCTTTCTATCGCAAACACACACACTTTAACAAATTTTATAATACATAGCATTAGAATCTTTAATTTTTTTTTTTCAAGACTTGTGATAGTTGGTTCGACATAGAAATGTCATTCCGATAAAACATGTACCATAGACACGAACCATTTAAGGGTATCCTAATTGCGTCGAATGAGATCTGGGATACGATCAACTGGGCAGTGTACCTTCGAGAGACACAAAGGTCGCCCGTTAGAAAATTGTGTATCGTCCGATGCGGGACGCATGTCGCCGCGGCGCGTCGTAGCGCACGAAGAGAAGAGATGCAATCGGCCATGTAAAACAGGGCTGCTGCCAACGTACGTCCACCCTTTCCTCCCTTTCTTTTCTTTACCGCTCTTTCTCTCTTTCTCTCTCTCTCTCTCTCTCTCTCTCTCTCTCTCTCTCTCTCTCCCCCTCTCTCTCCCTCGACCAGTGTAGCGTTGTGCAGCGCGCGAGTGTAATCACGAATGGTCACGAAGGTGCGAGGGAGTAGACGAGGACGGCCTCTCGTCGTTCTTCTCTTCTTATATTCCTCCTGAGCGATTAATCCTCCGGTCAGTGCCGCAATTCTGATTTGATCTCGTAGCGCCTTTCGATACCTCGCTTCGTATTTATTAATCGGAGCGATAATTTGAGTATATTTTAAGATACGCACACACACATACACACAAGGAGAACTTGATTCATTGCTCGATTTTCAACTAACAGGTAGCATGCGACTAAATGAGATTTATTACCTTGCTGTACGTAAAAAAGAAGGCTTCCGTGCAAGTCATAATTGATAATATAAACGGGAAACGCGTATAGCGTAGTTCGTTCTATTAGTTTAATTTTGAAAAACCGAAATGTGGTTATATCGATTAATATAACTTCCCAAATAGCACAGTAAGCAAGTAAAACACAACTTATTATTATTACAAGTACAACTTATTATTAATCAGTAACAGTTAAAATTTAAACATAAATGTGCAAAGGACATTGAGTTGTAATAATAGTTGATAAAAACATTATTTGGAATCACTTGTTTATAAAAAATAAAACTTTACAGAAAATACATTAGATACTATTATTATCATTTTGATGAGATTATCACAATGGACTTTCAGGAAGTAGTATATTGCAAGGTGGATAGAAAATATTTTCGATAAATTTGCCCGATATCGAGAAAGTAATCAAAGTTAAAGATTTAAGGGTTGTTCACATAAATTTCATTCCGTGACGATAAGATGCGAATAATTGCGTGAATGCGACAATTATGGGACACTCAACGCGCATTTCACACCCTCTTCATCGCAATAGTTGGCAGTAGTCTCGTCTCGGAAGAAGGACTTTCGGGACAGACTTTGGCCACTCCATTCGCCGACCTCGAAGTACCTTGGCTGCTTCCACCATGTACGCGCTGGACTCGTTCCTGAGTGGCTTCGCGATTGGCGTACTTAAGTAGGACACGGCCGAAGCGTTAATGAATCTCTCTCGGGACTTGTCTGCGACGCAGGATCAATATCCTTTAGCGGACTCCTTCTCCGTGGAACTCTTGTGGAACGACGTCGATTTACAATACGTTTAATCACGTTTTTTCTTGCAAATTTTGTTTTTCGCTCTTTCCAGCGTTAAAATATTAAAATTTTAACGATTTAATAAAAGCAAATATGAGTTTAATGTTCCTTACTGCACAATACTTGCTTTTCGCATTAATTCGTACATATTAATTATCGTAAGAGGTAATATTCTGGCTAAGAAAATCGCTTATGATTTTGCTTTTGAATAACGGAAAAGAAGACTTAACGGAAACGCGATATTTGAAAAAATATTTGAAATATTTCTATTTTATAAATGACTTATTTTTATCTGGATTTTTTCAAATATCGACGATAAGATATCGGGCGAAGTAGCGCATTGGAAACTGATTCCCAGTTGTCAAGCTATCACCGACCGAGCATTATATCATCCATTATATTATATCCGATCCCGTTATGACACAGAATTATGATTCACGAGCAAAACATTTCGCCGACCGAAGGCACTTTTTCTTCGGCTTCCTCGACATTCTTGAAACGCGAGAGAAAATAAGGCGTCGTGGCTTTTTTTGTACGTGTTTACGAGGGAGATTTCTCTCTTTCACAAAGAGATGATTTGTGGCGCCGGCTTTTTCACCATTCCCAACAGGTTGCATGGCATGCCCGAAAATCAATGATCGTGATGGATCCCTCGTCCGCGATTCTGATATAACCAGTATTGGAAAGGATCGCTGATTGATACGGAAATTTATCATTGTAGCTAATATCAGCATACTGTATGTCGACATTCAATATCTTATACTAGCGAAAATAGTTGCATGTTACTTCTTTTTCTTATATGCAATGTATGTTTTGTTGTATCTTTAAAGAAATGTACCTTTACAAAGTATCTTACTCTATACTTTATGGTAAATCGTAAAAGTTATACATATACGTCGTATAATTGGAGAAAATAATTTGAAAATTATGCTATAATTTTTATCAAATACATTTTTAATGTGTTTGTTGCAATTAAGAAATTAATAAGGTTCGTTAGTTCAAAGATTTATACCAGTTACATCTTTTCTTTCGAAAAACGTTATAATTATATTACATTATGTAACGAAAAACAATCTTTTCCATTTTCAATATTCATATAAATGTATCATTTGCTAAATAACACATTCTTGTAATTTATCATTTAAATTTATACTTAAAAATCTAAAAGCATCATTTACAAGATTGTGAAAATTGTCGAAAACGAATCATAATTTCGTGTCCGAACGATGAACAGCAAAGGATTATTTCAGCCGTTTTTGTTCCGAATGTTTTGTTTCGCTTGGAAAGTACGGCGTTTATTCGCGACGCTTTTTTTCCATCGCACGCGTTTTATCCCTCGGTCGTAAATATGTACCTATCCTGCATCCCGTGTTATGAGAGCATCGCAGTCTCGCACTGAGCGTATTGCAAGAACGAAAGAAAAAGAGCGAGAACGAAACCGAACCATCCCTGTTTCTCTATATTACGTTCGGTTCCCGCTCCTACCTCACCTTACCCTCATCGGCCTGATTTTACAATCGGTACCCGGTGCAGACCGATACTGCATTTTATCCCTCGAGGGTGGGTCGCCTCGAGGGGCGCCCAGACGATTTTATTGGATGTGACATTCCCACCCTGCGAGACCCTCGATCTTTTGCCTCATCCCTTTCGTTCGGACAGAAAAGGGCTTCAAATGGCTGCAATATCCGCTTGTATTGACTCCTGGAATTGGGAAGACCTTCTTGTGTCCACGGAGTTGTCTCGTTTTCAGCGCTTTGCTAACTCTTTCGCTCGCACGTGGAATAAATTTATGTGTCAATTAGCATGTTGTTTCACGAATTACTCATAATTAGGGTAACTCCGGTATAAATATACGCCGCACTTATCAATAGTTCAATTTATCAAATATTATGTTTAGGATAAATAAAACCTTTATACTATCTACTATTAAGAAAAATATTAGAAATCTGAAATATTTATTTTTTTCATAAAAAAAATTTTTTTTAAACTCTCGCATTATTGCTTTACATTTCCCAACCGGTGGGATGTACAAGACATTAAACTGAACAAAGAATATGAGAGCTAGACCTAATCACTTTATGTAAGTTGTGATATACGATTGCACTACTTATTACATTGACAAATCGATTCAACTGATAGTTTTATTAATATCAATAGTAAAAGCACTGAAATAACAATACAATATTAATATCAAATATGTCATAAAAGCATATGACAAAATGATTGTGTGCAAATTACTTCTTTGATTTTTTTCTGGTTTTTGCGGTGTAAATAATGGAGTTATCCTATATAAGAGAGAGGCAGCATATTTAATGCTTGTTGAAAATTACTGTGCACAAAATAGATTCGCAAGGCATATGTATGCTAAAAAAGATATTCTGATTAAACCAACAAAAAACCTCAACAAAAATTACATGAACAAACAAAATTTCTGATTGTGATAACCAGAAATTTTGTTTAGACTATCAAAATATCGTTCTTGTTGAACTCTTTTGTCGACTTAATCAGAACATTTTTCTCATTATATACTTGTATATATTTCTCAGCAAGAAAATGGCGAGAAATTGAATATAAAAATACAAAGTTGTATCTACAATGAGATTTTAACGTATAAAACTTAAGCTTTAAGCCTTAAGCCACAAAAAATTGACCAATCACAGTGGAATGTTAAGAGAATAATGGACTGATCAATTTCTTACAGTTTAAGGCTTAAGCTTAAATTTTACGCTTTAAAATCTTATTGTAAGCACCGCTTAAAATACTTTCGCTTTACTAGTAATTATAATCATAATCGGTCAATGTATGATTGCTTATAATTTACAATTAGATCTTAGGTCTTAATCTCTTTTTAAAGAAACATTAATTTCAAGTGGATCAAAGAGATTATAAGTGCATGTGGCTGATTATTTAACAAATAGCCTGGTGTCCCTATGTTAGATATTTATCCTTCACTGTTTATGTTGTTAGCGATCCATCGCTGTGTTTGTTAAGGTACAGATGGTCAAGTGCATACCGCTTCAAAGTGTCGTTCTGCCGGAAGGATTCCTAAGGGCGTCGTCTGGTGGGACGACCCGACACAGACTCGACTCGATCCGACGAAAGAGATTACGATCCTCTCTCACCCCTTTGTTTGCCCTCCCTCGCGAGCCACGAGAGCCGAAATAACGTCTTCCGCGCGGCGACGCGCGGCTACGGAGCTGTTAACGTCGCACTAAATCTTGTCGAGGGCGCAGAAGGGGAATTACGTTTTCGTTTGGGCACTTCGCCCGATGGATTGTAAATCGGAGTGGAGAAGCTTTCTTATGGAGTTCCTGGGGATCCCTTTTCTCTCTCGCAATCCGCTTCCTGTCGCTGCAGTTTATGCGCTCGCTACCCGATTATTTCTCGGACACTCGTTTATATGCATTATGGATTGAGTGAAAAGCATTTTCGTTCAATAAGAGTGAATAAGATTTGGGTCATTAAAAAAATTTTGGAATTTCTGTTTTATTTCCATTTTTTTCTCGCAAAGCAGAAAAATTCAAGCATTTTTTTCTTGAGAAATATTAATTAAATATCTAACAATTATTATACATTTTTCCTTTGCTGTGATGATATCTTTATTGCAATTTGATTGCAAAGAAAATAACAAAAAACTAATAAGAAAACTAACTACTCGTCTTTTATTCATTTAAAGATCTTGTCTCAATGCTCGAGTAATCGCATACAAACTTTTTTGTCTTTAGACGTTTTAACGTTTTCAATGTAAGTGCCAGAAGATAATTCATTTCTTCCGCTGAAAATGCTGTTTATTTCAAGCGTGTCTTCGTTTTAAAGAACATCGCATAGCAGGTACGAAACACGCTCGCTTTGTTTGGCTCACTGCCAAAAATCTAATGTCTCTCAAAACGGCTGCGATATATTACATTGGAGATGCATTCACGTTTTTGCAGGAATAATTGGGTGGGTTTTAAGTCGCCGCCTTTTTCGACTATAAATCACTCAGTTTTTCAACGCCACCTCGCCAATTTTCCGCCTTGGCGTTTTATCATTCCTCGGGTCTACGCCTTCGTTCCCTCCTTCGGGAAGGTCTCCGCGAATTTCTTTGTATTGCTTCACGCCTTAATTTACATTCGTACGATCCTTGATAGGATATTTTGCATTCAATGACAATCATCAGCGAGAAGAACCGCCGTGAACGGCGAGCTCTCAAATGTGACATTACCTATGTTAATAGGCCCCGTAGATCACGATGGTGGACAGCGCAATAACCCAGATTCAAACGTCGATGATTTAGGACACTATGCAAATGATACCTGGTGTGACAGGATGCAATGAAACTGTCGGGGTTTATCATCTTTCATCCTGTGCCTCCCTTCCAACATCTTATCTGTTCGAATGTTAATTCGAAATTTGTATCGAGAGAAAGTACGCAGACATAATCGCAACACGCGACGTATTCCGAAAAACAACACATTTCTATATTTCTTTAATACATTTCTATATTTTATATATATATACATACATACAATATACATATGTATATGTATATTCAGTGTGTTCCAGAAATCATAGTACAAGAGGATAGATTCTACATGAAAAAATAAGTTGAAAACATATAAAATATTTTTTTATATGTTTTCGAAAAAATATTGATTTAAATATTCGTCGATTATACTATATTTCGACTTAACAATTCTTGCTATGACTTAACTATTCTTTGCAGACTACTATTTTGGCATTTCTGCCCATATTTGCGTTTGTTGAATACTCGAAACATACTTAATAAAACAAGATATTTACG
Organism: Acromyrmex echinatior; assembly: GCF_000204515.1. The sequence continues at coordinate 447,398 of NW_011627611.1, read as the reverse complement.
CACGATGAATTTTATTATTTTATAAATTGTTGAAAATGTCTGAAAACAATAACTTTTCATATAAAAAAATTTTATTCTATATTATTTTTGTATGTAGAATTATTCCCTTTTCGGTTGGAAAACCACTTTTCGAAACATCCTGTATATGTTTACTTATACTAAAAACCTACTAACCTACCTTTTTAATTTAACTTCATAGATTAACATTAAAGATGATTGTGCAACGCACGAAGATATTTATGCGTCCGAGTGACTATCACGAGCAATGATTTACAGGTCTCTTAAAGATGGAGCCGTTTCTCGCAAAGCCAAAAGAGCGTTTATCCGTCATTGTAAGACGATAAATCAAAACAAGTCGTGTCGCTGCGACTGACACTTCTTGCGCTCACGAGAACGTGTGCGAATGACACGGAGATGGAATTAGCGTAACACGTACTCACACTCGAAAGCTCGCGGAATCCTGGGGTGGAGGAGCTCGTGCCGAAGGCGGGGGATGTCTTTTTGACTGACTTGCGAGCGAGGCGCAACTGGCAAAAATACGAATAAGAACGAACGCGGCCTCAGCAGCCATCGTTTAAAGTATCGCCAGCGATTTATCATTGGCCGCATTAATGGCACCGGAATTCCGTGTATTCCATTTGTATCTGTCCCCCACTGGCCGACCCCCGAGCTGGAACTCTAACCTCGTGCCAAAAGAAACGGACCTGCTCGATCACCTCCTTTCCGTACCACCTCTCCATCCCGTCACCTTCCTAACGGCGGTAAAAGCCGCGTTATTAATTCAGGAAACGACGCCCGGCACTATTTCCACGGAGGGGCGTCTCTCGAGCTTGCTGTAGACGTGCATAGTCTCGAGAAAAAAAATCTCTTTCTGATAAATTGTGACCTTTATGAAATCTTAGAAATTTAAAAAGATTGCTACTTACTCGATACTTATTTATATTACTGATTATATTTAAAACTTTAGATAAATATTTAATAAAGATAACATAATTATATTTCATGAGATAATTTCGTAACATGATAGAAGTCAGTACAAATGTCTTATAATAAAACTATTACATTTTTTAATTTTTTTAAAAATGTCTTACTTGTTAACATAAAAGATAAAGTATTATAATTCGCGAAAATTTAATTTTCAGTATTTAAATAATTTATAATATTTTACGTCTGTCTTGTCAAGCAAAGTAAAAGGACATTGCTTTTCCAAATTTTCCTCTTAAAAGGAAGATAATTACACAATTCTACTCACCGGACTGACTTAATTTTGGAAACATCTCTCTCTCTCTCTCTCTCTCTAGAAATATACTTCATGTGCAGTTGGGGAACGGCAGCATGGTTGGCTAGATTTCCCTCTGTGCATTTTCCAGCGAAGGGGGACGAAGGGCAAAGCCTGGCTGGCTTTTCTTTCGAGTGTGCGAGAAGCGAACCTGCGGCTATATCCTGATTTCGCTCGAGGTGGAATCGGGCAGCCCGCGGACCATCTGTCCATTTCCTCAGAGAATGCTACCGTTCGCCTCGGGGAGTCTCGGCTGGCGCTCGAAATCGAAGCACAGGATCAACCTTCGCCGAAGTGAACAGAACGCAAGAGAGAGAGAAAGAGAAATTTGACGATGATCTTCCCTCTTCTCGTTCCGCTTCGAGTTTCGCTCCGCTCTCTTTCTCGTCCCGTTGTTTTTCTCATTTTTGTGCGGATCGCCCTGGCGGTTTTGTTCCCGCTACGTATTTTCCACCGGCTTTTTATTCGGTACCGGATAAAAACGAAGTTCGATCGAGAGACACGATTCTAGGTATATTAACTCGTTTACATCGACTGAATAAATAGACTACAGGTCATCCACGGCACTTCCGATTTTCGTTTGGTAAACAGTCCATATTGCCGATGGTATCTTATGAGATACTAAAATGTAGCCGTATGCAAATAAAATATAAAATTGTATTACAATGTACAAGCGTATTTTTTTCCAAATATATAATGTATTTGTTTTCTGTTCAATGACTCCTTCATGAAATAGTTTCAACATTTTTTATAACATATAACATTGGGATATATCCAACATATATTTCATCGAAACAAGAATATTTTTTTAAAGACTTAGAAATGTCTATTAATGATAGTTAATAATATATATATTTATATTTTGTCGCGCGAGATTGACGTTGATAATAAAATGATATACGAGAGAGAAAATCTTTTAATTAATTAATTAATCAGTCAACCGCTAAAAGTCACGATTCTCTCTCTCTCGTCCTTCTTGAGAAATGGCTAAAGAAACTTTGCCCTAAATACATTTTCTGTCATTCAAACGTCGTGAAGATATGATTTGCTTTGTTAAAAGTGATATAAATCAAATTATATATTAATACTATTCAATTCTGGCTAAACTTTAGTAATGTTGGAACATTCAGAAATACGTACTAAATTTTAATAAATATTTGTTTGAATAATACTATTTTAATATTCATGGTAAATAAAAATTTACTAAATAAAAAAAATAAAGTTAAATCGAATTAACTTGTATTAAATAAATATATGATTTATAATATTTGATGATAAATATATTCAGTGAATGTTCAGCTGGTACTATTTAAACAAAAGTTTATTAAAATTTAATATATTTTTTTCTCAGTGTAGTGTGAAAGCCAAACAATATCAAATTTAGTATCAACCAATTTCGAAAAGTTTTACCTGACAACTGCAATAACGCGACGCGTAGTGACGCATAATATTTGCATTACATTTAATGAAACGTTAAACTCTTGAGCAAAATACGCGTGAAATAAAAAATATAGATGCGAAGCGAATTTGTAGAAGCCGAGCGGGAGAATAACGCGGGGGATGGTTTGAGGGAGTCAGTTTGTTTAATCCGACAAGTGTCGGTAAATATGGACGACAAATAAAAGACTTCGGAGCGAAAATTTTACGACACACACACACACACACACACACACACACACACACACACAGGAGATGGAACCGAAATTATACAACAATAGAATGCTTGTTGGAAGCCTGACGCCAACGCGGATGGAAATTCAGCTTTAATATTTCTTTTGTGCCCGGTTAGACATCCCCCACCTTTCCCTCGGGACCGAGCGAGTGGGCGCCCAACCCAATTATGTAAATTCGCGATTACATAATTAAACAGTTACCACGACGATGGAGAAGGGGGAGGTGAGAGAAGCACGAAATTCGTCCCTCGATCCTTCCCTGCCTCTCATACTAGATTTTCTTTCCGCTGTGGATATTTTGATAAATCTGGCGCCGTGCCGATCAGATCTCTTAGTCCGTTGAGAAGAAAGGAAAGAAATATGTCAATCTCTGAATAGTTTTGTTACCTATCAATCACGTTTCACGCTGAATGTCCTCCAAACATCATATTAGTGAATGAAAAAAAACCTGCATATTTTTCAGAACATGAATATTTTTTCTTGTTTGACAAACTGACAGGGGTATCAAAAAAGAACGTCAATCTCGTCATCGGGAAAAATAGATCACCAGGGTTGATGATCTAAGCGTGAATGACCTGTTCTTGCTCTTTTTCTTTCTGTGGTGTACCTTTTGTCTCACACCTTGTGCAAATTATTACGGATAATTGCGCAGATGTTTTCCGCGTTATATGAAGCAAGTAACCGCGTTAAGCGATAACCACAAATATAGAATGAGATAATAGAATCATTAATTTAGAATTTACAAACATCCAAATAATAAAAAGATATATACTTATTATATATTGAAGTCAAAAACATTTTGTATCTATAAATTAGCCAGCGGTTTTCTCAAAGTATTATTATCATTATTTTTATATTTGCCCTTTACGGACGAATGTCATCGCAAGCGGTGTGGGATTCGCACAATGTCCATATCGCTATCACGATATGGAAAGGAAGAGAAGGAGATACGGTGGAAGAGATGCACATGCAGATGCGTATAAATGCATCATAATTTTCCCGTGAAAGACGGTGCAACGATCGCTATGCGCTCGTTTTCGCGATCATAAAGAAATACGATAAGCCGCTCGTTTTTTTTTATCTTTATCACGTATCTTTGACTTAAATTCGGATAATAGGTTATCTAATGACGAGCCGAGCGGCGACAGCCTCCGGCTTTATTGCTTTTTAATCCCTACGCGATTCTTATTTATTTTCCGCGTTCCCTCCTGCGTATGCTCTTTTATCGACTCGTAATTTACACGTTATCGTTGTCAGGAAGGGCCTCGAACTGCCGACTTGTATTTGCGCACCTCTCAACCATGATTGCTACGGACATTCCTCAAACAGGTATTTTAATCTCCGCCACTACCGCTATTTGGACATTTCCTGGGATTTGGGGGACGCCTTTAGTAATTACGTGTACGAATTGCCATCTTGTATCAATCTGTTCGGATTAAGGATAATCATTTTATTTCGCCCGGAATCGAGCCATGTCGACGGCCGAAAAGTAGGTCCATTAAGTGGTATCTTATCATTTGAGTCAGTGTAATCCCCAAACACATCTTCAATATATTCTAACTGTAACATTATTAAAAACAATTATTTCGATATAAAGTTGTTAAATAATTGATATACAAAAAAATATTATTTTTTTGTGTATCAATTTTAATTATATCTTAACAAAAGTTTGTAATTTTTTAAAATTATAATATAGCATATACATTCGCTAATTTACTGTACCTTATTAGTTTAAACATTTGCTAATTGAGGCTTGTAATTCAGATTTGAAAATAATGATTTTTTTCACTAAGGTTACAATTTTCTATATTTAATCCGAGGTTTAATCGTATTAAAATATTATATTATTAATCCTTTACGATAATTTTCCAGTCTTTTATACACGATGGATCATATCTGGATTAATTTTCATCACTTTTATAATATACATAGATTACTAAGTGATTTTTCATATATTTTAACATCTTTAGAAAGTATTTGTACGAATGTATATAAAAAAGAAAGAAACCGTAAAATTTTATTTAACCAGGCTTCTAGATTTCTATTTCAAAGACAAGAAATGTGCAAGACATATACAATTAACTCATTGTGTATGTGAAGGATTAAATAAAAAAATCGGTCTTTTTCTTTTTTCTTCGCGTCAATATAGAATTAATTTTGGACACAAAGTAAAAGAACTTTAATCGATAATTTGGTACCTATCATCTCTCGAAAATATGATATTTCAGGAAAGAGTTAATGGTAAAACTTTTGTATTCTCGTATCAAAAAGTGTTTCTCTTTCTTTTGCAATCGCGCATGGAGTATCGATTGGTATCCTGACTGAACGTCGATCCTTGTCTAAGTTGGCACAATCGTCGTGGATGAGCGCCGCCCGACTCACCTGCCGAGTGCGTACCTGTGCGTTCCTTTTGCTACTTAGGTGGTCCAGTCCGCGTACACTGGAGATCATTTTTTAAAAGAGTTTTCAGTTCAACGTGCACGCGGCGCGCGCGAGCTTTATTCTTCATTATGTCCGGTTATCCATCTTCGAGCTTGCTGGTCGTTTTTTCGGTCGGTGCGGGCGAGAGGAAGAGAGAGAGATAGAAAGGGTAAAAGAGAAACGAGAGAAAGAAAGAAAGGGAAAAAAGAAGTAAGAACCGGCTTTCGTTAGAATACTGTCTAAATCGACCACGCGTTTTCCCACATGAGGCGATTTTATTGCTTTCGCGGTGAAGGTACTAAAAAGCGACGGTAATAACGTCATATGATATATTCGGCATTTACTTATCAGTTAACGTGGTTTAGCTTATAAGAAAGTTATATATTACTTGTGGAGCTTAACGTAGAAACGATACGAGAAGAAACTATTGTACGTTGCGATTAGCAACAGTGATTTTCCTTGAATTATGTGAGTTCTGTAGAGTATTACAAACCATTCTTTCTTCTCTCATGCAACATGCATTAAAACAGATTACTTCAAGGATTTTTTATACAATCGTATGCTCTCTTTTCTGACTTCTTTCATGATATATTCTTTATGCGAATGAAACTCTAGTGTTTTAAATGCAGAAATATTTTACGTATTTTTCCTTTTATGTTCACAAGCGATTACGTGCCGCACGTATTCTTAAATCCTTTACAAACAGTTTTCTCAACGAACATATATATCCTAATAAAATATTCTAATAAACCTTGATTTTATTATCTGCTTAGACTTTTACCTTATTACTCATTTACCTATTTTTATCTAGGATATTTTCTTAAATTTCCTATCGACAATTCGTTACTAGTCCTATATAAACAAATGTTTGCAATGTTTGATATATCAATGTATCATATATCAATCCTCAATTATCAATTTCTTTTCTTTTTCTTAAAGTGACGTTTATATTGAGATTTTTTAAGGCGTCAAACTTAATCTTTTAAGGCTTATACCATAGGAAGAAATTGACCAATTATAGTCAATTATTCTTCTCACATTTGATATGATTGGCATCTATGATTAGTCAATTTCTTACAGCTTAAGACTTAAAGCTTAAATTTAATCTTAAAATTTCATTGTACAAGATCTCTATTTTGTAACTCTTAGATAATTTTTACCATTTTTATAAAACATGTGCACCTGTTGAAAATGATTTTTCTTATAATGTTCAGTCGGTAATTTTCAACCTATATTTACACCATCTGTTCTTTTTAACTAATGCATATTTTCTTTTTGAGTTGATACGCTTGCGATCTCTCTCTCTCTCTCTCTCTCTCTCTCTCTCTCTCTCTCTGTGATATATATAGTCATAAAAAGGTTTTAGTTCAACGGGTACATTATATAAATATACAGTTCTACATTTAATCAATCATCAGATTGTGTTATTGATGTACCCATAGTACTCTCAAACGCATGAATTACTTTAGCAACAATAATGTAACGACATCGACACGTTAAGAGTTACAGATAAAAAATATATTCTGTACTTTTTTCTTAATTACTTTTTAAATATTTATTTTTTAATAAATCAACGTTAGACTTCATGTTAAGAATTAATTCATGACAAATACAAATATCGTTTCGTATATCGATATACGAATCGTACTCGTAAGCCTCGACACGTGCCGCGCGTTTCGACGTCGCGACGCCGAGCCGATTGGTTTAAAAAGGATTTTTTTTAAAGACGAGTCGTGGAGCACGAACGCCCGGGGACAGACGAAATTGCAGATAATTTGTAATTGTGGCATAGCGAGAGAGGGAAGGGATGAGGGAGTACAAGAGGATGGAGATAGAGTCAAAGAGCGAACGAGAACGTACGAAGGAGAAAAAAAATGAAACAAAGGAAAAATGCGAGCGAGACAGTTGTTTTCCGACGTAAACGAAATTACAAGGAAGCTAACCCGCGCAATGCGGACTCAATGGTCGTCGAAAACGTTCCCCGCTTTCATAGTCGCGGTCTCGTTTCACTCGTCCCTTTTTCTTTCTGTCTCTGTTTCTACGTCGCTTTCTCCGGCTTTTGTAGCACCATAATTTCGCGTATTAGGCCGCTCGCGATTTGCAGCTATGCATTCCATTGCGAGACATTACGCATAAATTATGAAACGATTTGTACTCCGACGCAGCTTTGAAAATAGCAGGAAACAGCATACAAATAATCCCGATTAAGTAAAGAACTGAAATAAAAAACGTTAATTTTGCAGAGGAACATCATTCGTTATCTTTAAGGAATATTGCAAATCATTAAATAGAATAATACAAATAAACGAAAAGAGTCTTATTCAGTCAAATCGATACGGACGGAACAACACTGTGATTATAAAGTAATTTGCTATTCTGCACTAAGTACTTAAATCTATTTTATGATATTATAATTCTCGATAATAGTTTAAGTATATTAGTATCATTATTAAGGCTATGTTCGGTTTTGACACTCATGTGTGCTGTAAGCTTCATTCTATGTAATGAGTAAGCTTCCTTCCGCATGTAATGAGTGCTAAAGATAGACCGAAGATAACATATAAACGTCGAAACTGAACGCAGCTTTAATAGAGTTATACTACATTGAAAGAAAAGATTGATGGCTGCAGCAAATTAGATGGTTAAATATGGCATAGCATTTTTAATTGACTACAGCAATCAATTTTTGATTGCGTCAATCGAAATCCTATACTGTTAAATCTGTAAGAGCAAATTAACTTAACGTGAGTCGTTAACTTAACATTGCTCCTACTCGATCTTATCGTTATTTTATACTGAAACAATGGTTATATTTGACACTATGTAGTGTTAACTTGACAATGTAGTGTCATGATATAGTGTTAAATTTAATTATCGTTTTAATTATCGTAAAAAATAACGATATATTTAGTAGGAGGCTAACATTATTAAGATTGAAATTTGACTCTATAGATTTAATAGTGTATACTGACATTGCGGATAGGCTAATACAACCAACAATTGGCTACAATAACCAAAAATTGGCTGTTGCAATCAATTAAAAATGCTATGCCATATTTTACCATTTAATTTGCAGCAGTCAATCTTTTCTTTCAGTGTAATATACCCATCTATTACAGAGAATTACGATATCATATTGTGTTGAAATAGAACACTTAAATGCGCTGCAGTAAACAATGTAATGTTACGAGAACTGCAATTTTTTTAGATTATCTACGTTATATTTTTTTGTATAATGCAACGATAAATCCTGTATAAATCGATGAACATTACATTTGCCTTTTCCTCTTGAATCAGTTTTTCCTCTTGAAAATCAATATTGATTTTACCTACCGAAAACTAGATTAGTAACAGAAATTGATACATTTCTGTTTAACTTTTGGAGTATTTTTTTGAGATGAATCGCGCGCGCGCGCAACATCTTGTGTACGTGTATATGTGCGGCAGAACAATTCTAGAAATAAATGTAAAAGCAAAAAGAAGGCAAAACGTACGTGATATTACTTTGAAGTTGCCGAAGCTCAGTAAGAGGGTTTCTCGAAGAGCCCGGTAGAGATATCGCCATGCCGTTCGACTAAGCGCTTCCAAGAGCCAAACCCCTCGAGTGTCCAGCAAAGAAATTCCGCTCGTATTTTCGTGCAAGAACCCGCGCGATGTCGTACTTGTACGATATGAAAGTTTGCGCGTAGCGGGCTCGAGAAAGAGAGAGAGAGAGAGAGAGAGAGAGAGAGAGAGAGTGTGTGTGTGTGTGTGAGCAAAAAAAAAAAGAAAAAAAAAGAGGGCAAAAGGGAGAAAAAAACCGAAAAACTGGTATGAAAAATTCATACGTGCCGTTACGCCGCAGCCGTATTAGCAGCGGAAGTTAAGATAATATCGCGGCATAATACTCTCGCACGAAACAAGAGAGGATCGCCATACGCGCGAAAAGCACCGCTCTTGCAAAATTGCCGGAGTCCCGCGGCCATGGCGCATCCACCGGTATGCCACTTAATCTTAACTCGAACGGCGGAGAGAGAGACCACCATAATTCGATATTTCACGCTTTATTCCAATTTGTTTCGAATCACAGACTGCAGGATTTTAATTTTCTTTTCATTCGTTGTATTTTGTTGTTTCGAAACACTTATCCTTGATTTTAATTGATTCTTTGGCGAATATGTAGTCTATTTTTTATTATAAATAACGAAAATATTCAAGAAGATCTATTATCATAATATTTTAATTAATAATCTTTGTAGCCAAGTTCCAAAATTATAATATATTATTCCGTTCATTAGTTTACTTAAAATTAACTTAAAAACTAAAACTTGAAGTTTATAAGCTTAAATTATTTGAAAGATCAATAATATATTTTTTACATATATATATATATAAAACTAAATACTTTTGACTAAAAAGACTAAACATTAGCTTTAAATTTGCCAAAAAGTCATTAAAATCGAAGATAAAGTTGATAATGTATCATATTTATAAAAATTTTGAGTCTCTCTCTCTTGAAAAAATACAATGTAATTTAAACTAATCTTAAGATAACGTTCTTTCGATTCCTCTTCAAGCAACGTTTTTTTCCATTCCGCTCTGTTCTTCTGCGACCAAACGGAAAAAAATCGAACGAAGCAGATAGAAGCGGATCTACACATTGGCCTCATAAAGTGCCGCAATTTCCGGTGGGCACGACAGGAAAGGAAGAAAGACTTCCCAATTCGCCACGCGACAACGCGCGCGTGCTTTAACTTGCAGTGCGGAGAAAGTCGGCAGAAAGTTCAAAATCCGACCATACTCTCCCTTGAAAGTTTTTGATGGGCTGCCGGAAATGGACTCGTTCGTGGCGTCGTCCTCGTCGTCGTCGTCGTCGTCGTCGTCGTCGTCATCGTCATCTTCCCCGTGGTTGGCGGATTCTGCCTTCGATTTTCCATTACCATTTTTATTTTTTCACGGCACGTCTTTTGCCTGGGAACTTTTTATTGGCCGCCACTCCGATGCTCTTGTTTACTATTTGCAAGTATAATTTCGTAGGGTTTAAGTTAACGGCTTTCGCGTATACATTAGCTGTAAATATCCGCGAGAGATGGTATCGCCTGTAATTGGTTCTCCACCCTTGCCACCCTTCTATGACTACCCTCGTACGCACGATCCCTTCGCATACGCGCGAAATCAATTTGACTGTTATTTGAAAATTTTAGTGCTCTTCCCTTTTTTATGTTTACAATAAATTATTATCGAAATAAAATCAATATTCTCGCCGAGAAAAAAATATCCTCGATCGTTGAAGAGCCACGTGAGAATTGTGTACGCTTATTTTAATTTCTATATAATTAAAATGTATTGATTTTAATTAATTTAAGAAATAAGCTGATTGAATAATAACTCAATGGTGTAACGTTTGCGCTGAACAACAATATGAACTTTAAGTGCAATTTTATTTTTTACTTTATTTAGGAGTAACGAACATTACATACATGTATGTATGTATATAAATAATACTAAGTATAGTTTATAAATTTTGAATAATTTTAGTGCAAGTTCATTCTAATATGTGAAACCGATTTGAAGTTATATAAAAAACAAAAATTAAACGATCAACACTTTTGATTTTTTTTCTAATTCCAATAAAATTTTATCGTATATACATATATATATATGTATTGAAAAAAAAAATGTTTTTGATTATATTGTATTTTAAAAACCGCGATGATGCTAATATTTCCATGGCAGATTTGGATTCCGCATCGAAAATTACGCTAGAAACAATTTCCATGTAGTCTTGCACACAATCTTGAAAATTAACGTAATAGTCAAACTTCTCCATTGTAATATCATTTTATCTTATCTACAGCGCTCTATTCGAATGACACCAAAGTTCAATAAGCGCAATCACCCTGTGTGACCTTCGTTAATCTGTTCACTGTGAAATCTCTTCGCTTTCTCTCGCGCATTCGCATGCTGCATCTCGAAACGAGACCTGGACTTAATGTCGTAATTAAAATGCACATGGTAAACTGCCGCCACGCCGTTGTCCTGCGGCGATGACTAAACGAGGTGAAGGGCGAAGAGGAATTTGAGCATAGAGGTGAGTCTCTCCCTTGCGTTTTAAGGGAGGCCTGGGGCGACTTGCTTCTGTCCCTTCTCCTGCTCTCCCATTCCCACTATCTTTTGCTTATCTTCATCCTTTCCTTCGTCATCTAATACCACTCGCAGAATCATCCCCAAGAAATATTATAATGCCGCATACTATTTGTCCTGACGCAAAGCACAGCGAACACTTCCCGGCGAGCCACGGGTGTAAACGGTCCCGTTAATGAAAGCGGAATTAAGGCCGCTGTCACGTGTCTTTCGACCGACGAGTGGAGACTGCGGTTTAGAGGGTGGTCCGTGAAAAATTACGTGTGCTCGCGCCGTCTTGAATTATAGCGAGCTCCTTCCGGCTGCAATTTCGAGCTCGCTATTTGGAGCAAGATATTCTCACGTTCTGCCCTCGTAATCGCGTATACTTGCTTGGCCGTTGTGTAATTGAAAAACGGACGTTACTTATGGAATAATCCTCAAAATTATGGTCGCAAAAGTTGTCTCTAATCTTTTACATTTTACTTTTATAGTACTAGTAAGAAATACATTTGACAATTGTTTATTAGAGCGTGATACAACATCAAAGATTTATGATACCTATTTATACTAACTATTAAAAATTAATAATCTATTTTTGAAGAAAGTTTCGCATATTTTTGTCGATAAAATGTATAAATATAATCTTAATGTATTCGATATCGAATATAAACAGTAATTATGCCTATTAATAATTAAATATCACATTAGATTTTATATTTTTGTATTAAATATCTTTATGGACCGCTTTTAATTTAGAAGATGGACTTCACCAATATATGCACAACATTTATTTTACGAGCTTTAAAGTTTTTACAACAGAAGCACAAACGAAAGCGACTCGAATTTGCCGCAAAAAGAGCCTTTTAAATGGAAACTGGCTGCACTTGCATCGCGTTAGCATGAAAGCGCTGCGGTTCTTTGTACCGCACTTTATTAGAAAAACGCGATAAAACTTTCATCCCCGCTCCTTCTCTCTTTTTTTATTATACCTGCGGGCGCCACCGTTGTACCAATTAACGTTTGTACTTACTGGACCAAATAGCTCTCACATTATAATATCTTTCATGGAACGGTTATGGGAAAAAAAATAAACGGACAAAGAAGGGTCGAGACTCTCCATGTGTCCCTTAAATCCTTTTGAAGAGAAGTCCGAAGAGCTCAGCACGGGATTTCTCTGTTATTTCCGTCACGTACTAATAAAATTAATGATAGGTACATAATTTCCCCTCAAAAAAAAAAAGGGAGCACTTTCTCCCTCGCATTATCTTTAAAAAGGGATTTTATCTTGTACATAAGTTTAGACGCATTTTAACAATACATATGTGTTTATCTCTAAACACGTCTTCGACATTGGTCATGAAAATCACAGTGATTATACAATTTTCCATACAGACCTCCATTGCTAGACTGATCACATTGCCGCCGCATTATCATTATATCGAATAGAGATTGCTCATTTCTATGTGCACCTGCTCACTGTATATATAAAGTATGATCGATGTGACATTAAAATGTTTTGAAGCATTTTTTGATTGGTCAATTAATTAAATTATTTCTTTTGATTGGTAAATTAATGCTTCGAAGAATTTGTAGTTTGAACATTTGCAGTTGAAGTATTTATAATTGATTTGTATCCATTCTCACACATATTACATAGCATCTGATAGACTAAGATCACGTGGTATGTTCGCAAACAATATATGTATACGTATGTATAGATGAACATAGACTTCTTGACATCATTTTTGTCTCTTTCACATACAAAAAATCGAAGTGAATAGTCTGGTTATAGAAATTTGTGATTTTTCATGAATTTCTTAATCGTTAGATTACAATGTGCATGAAATTCTGCGATATGAATTATTGAAATCTTTTACGTACAAATCAAATTCCGACAAAGGAGCGAAACGTTGCTGCCGTGACGACGCGCCGCAGCGGTTTCTTTTGCTCCATTCTCACTCGCGTGACACACTTTTTGACACTCTTTGACACGCTGGCTCTTCGAAAGATCGTCGGCCGATATCAACACTTTTGAACGGCTAACGTGGGTTTGCTTCAAGTCATTACGTGCACGTAACATTCGTCCCCCGTTGCACATATAGGCGGAATCGCGCTGGAAGAAAAAGCCAGAGCGGCACGAAGACCGCTTTGGATTTACGATTGGAACTTCCACGCTAAATGAGCGATTTCGCACACGTTTCCCGCATAAATTTCCTTTCCCCTTGCGAACGAAAGCTTTTGATTGAACTCGCATATTCATAGCGAACATGCACACGATTACAATTGTTTCAACATGAACGCTTTCGCGATTACTACTCCACAGAAAATCAATTAATTTTTTTTTGTTTATTTATTTGTTTATTTATTTATCACACTTAAATAACTGCTGTATGCATAATCTCAAAACGATTGTACTCGCTTTCTAATATTTTCGTAATACAGCCTTGATTATTAGATATAAAATGCTCTTACAAATTGATGTAAACATTCTATATCTAATGAAAAAGAAATTAAAAAATAGTTTCATTGAAAGATAATATTTGATCTTATAACAGTTTTAATATTTCGTTTCAACGTTTTCCTTTGGCTTTTATTACCACCTTTTCCAAGAAAATACAATAAATTCAAATATACTAAAAACAAAAATTATTAAATTTTTATTTTTAGTATATTTGAAATTAGTATTTTTTAAAATTATTTAATTTTAATAAATATTTGTTTAAATAGTTCTAAATAAATATTTACTAAATGTAAACATATATATTTATTTGTTCACAAAAATTATTAATTTAATTTAGCTATTATTTTTTATCTAGTAAATATTTATCTACTGTAAGTAAATATTTACTCTTTAAAAAATGTATTAAGATTTAGTAATTTTTTTTCAATCTATAAATTACATTATACTTATGGTCAACGTTGTGTTTTACTTAGACATGTTATAAAATCAAGTATCGAAATTATTCTTTCTTTTACGAGATTTTCCTGGATTGTGCGTTAATGTTATTCGAGCTGAGTGAAAGTGCTTACGACGATCTTAATAGATTTCGTCGAAGCGAGTAAGATAATGCGCACCATTTCGTAATTTCATCGTTAGCAGTTATTCTTTGCAATACGGAAATGCTAATTAGGTATGCAAAGCCCGTTAGGAATTATCTAATCGTCGAATAAATTAAATTTTTTTCATAAAAACTAACGATACGTATTCTCCATCGAAATAATCTCGTCGCATAGCTGAACCTCCTCCGCGTCTGATGGACGGGGCCGATGTTTATGACAGAAGAACCGATTATTTTCTACAATTTCGTCTTTCCTTCCGTACGTCTCGCTACCATGCTATTACGTGACCTCTCTCGAACGCTTACGCAGCAATCAGCCGCTTTCCTCGTAGCAAAGCCCTCTCGTGATACTGATACAAAACGTTATACGAGGATGATCGCGAGGAGATAAAATCCACGGTGAAACGAGTTCCGCAGATTGTCAGATAAATGCTCATACTTACTGCTGAAAAATCAATTATTACCACTTACATCCCGCCGTGGGAGCAAAAGGTTCAGTAATGATCTCTCGCGGATGTTTTTCATTGAAAAACAAAGAGACATGACATTTTTAATCTTTCTTTATTACTTTTGTTAACTGTTACATGACAGGGAATCTGTTATAGTGGCATTAAAACACAGTGTCATATTTTGAGATAAAAAATGAAACAATGAAACAATGAATTATAACAAATCTTATTCAAGGATCGAAAGCTGTATGATTTTTAAAATAGATCGCTGTCTTCTAATAAGAATGAGAAATTTGTTATTCATACTTAAAAAATCATCTAAATAAAAATATCCTCAATGTATACATATATTTAGATCATTGTAAGAATAAGATAATATCACACTCAACGTTAATCTTTTAATATATAAATTAAGTATACAAATGTATGATGCATCACATGTCTCACTAATTTATTATTAAACTTTTTCTATTAATACTTGCATTTATACAAATAACTACATAATTAATGCACATGAACCATTGAATTATAAAGATACATGTACGTGTTTGTCGCAACTTTAGCTTTGATCTGTAAGCAATAATGTCAAAAGTGATAACACCCACCGTTAAGGATTAAATGGACCTGAAGATTCCGGAATAACGATCGAACTTCTGACAAGCGTGTTTTTATTTCGTGTTTTTATCTTTCCGATGCATCTTCGAGAATCTCTAGAAATATCGGTTATGACTTTCTCGCTGGTATTTCGCGCTCGAGTCATCATTGTCGTCGCGCGTGTATCTGTACGTATGTGTGTACGTGTCACGGTCGCGTCCCCATCACGTAACGAGTAATCGTAAACTCGGCAGAGATTTCCAGTCACGTAACGAAAGTCCATTCTGCCTGGTGCATGACGGTGTCGCGCTCACGCGCGAGCGAGCGAGCGAAGGGCGAAACGCGTTCTCTCGTCTGGCGGCGGGGCCCTTCGCGTTATCCGCGCGGTGAATCTCGGAGAGACGAAGCGAGAAGAGAGAGGAGCCGAGAGCTGGGATGAGAGAGAGCCGATGCGAGAGCTCGATCCAACGCGCGTAAAACGTGATCGGGTAATACAATAGATGAGAGATCGATTGCGCGCTTCGCTCATCCTTGCCATCTATAAACCAGCCTCTCGTCATCTTCTAGTCTTCTCTCTTTCTTTCTAATAGGTTATCGTTTTCTTCCTTCCTCTTCTTCAACTCCCTCACCTATCACGGCGCGTCTCCTTTCACCTTCTTGAGTTACTACGTGACTCGTACGTGACCTACCGGGTGTACTCGAATACGTGCATCCTGTTATATAAGGAGCTTAAATTGAGTATCAATTTTCACCAGCCGACCGCCCGCTGTGGGTTCAAGTACCTATTCTAGTTCTCATTAGAAATTCTTTCTCTTAATTGTGACTTTTTGAATTTATATAGATTGATTGAACTCAATGTATCTGCGCTTAATATTTTTAAATGAAATTAAAAAATATTAAATTTAGAAATTAAATTAAATTTAGAAATTAACGTTTCACCACATATACATACATATATGATATTTGATTAGAGTAAGTAAATAAATGAATTAAGCAAATAATTTGAAGACTCTTTTATAATTAAAAATGTATAATAAGATTTACGAAATGGATGGAAGAATTATACTATCTTTTGAGTAGATCTAAACCGAGAGAATAGATTCTTTATGTTAGAACGGACTTCTGTTACGTGTCTAGAAAAAAAACTTTCATGTATCTTGCTATTATATTAATCATTTTATGAAGTCGTCAACAAGTGCGACACATATATGATAACGCGAATTTGTATCAACGAAGACAATGACAGTAATGATGCTGGCAGGACAGAACAGATTTCTTAGGCGGAAGTTAGTTTGTGCCCTTCCGACCGTAAGGCACAATGATTTTGGATTTCAACAAATTGCGATGACGCCGTGAGGCGCATTAAGCAACGACAAGCATTTATCGTGCACTTTCGCTTGGAATTGGATTGCACATTTCTGTTTATCTCGTTTTCCTTTAGCTTTTTTTTCCTTTCTTTTTCTATTTGTTATTCAATCGTGATGAATGATTATTTATTATGTCCAGAATTGCATCTATTTTTTTATTAAAATTGCAAGCTATTTTTCTTTTCGAAAATCTTATGAAATATGAAGGCTTAACTGAAAGTATACATGCACAGAAAGAACGATGAGGTACCTAAAAAATTAGCAGATTTGAAAATAATTTTATGGAATTATCAAAGTAATTATGTATATTCAAATATAATGAGCAATGCTGCAAAAAGTTTTGATGTTCTAATAACTAGCTTGAATGTCATTATTTTTATGTATAATATTTTAGCCAAACCGTTCTTTCCGTATGTTTATTGCAACTTAAGCTAAACTGATTCCTGAAGAATGAATTTTGAATTTTGAATTCAAGAAGAGAGTATTTTATAAACAATTATTTTCCTAATCCGAACCATTGAAGTATTGAATTATTTAATTCCTATAATTAATATTATATAAATACATATAACTGTTTTCTTGATTTAAACGTGTTATTTCTCGAGCGCGAGAATATGGTCAGATTGATCTTTTATTTATTTTATTTGCTGCTGAAATTTGGTAACTATTATGATGGTCGTTATATTTTTGAGATTTGTTAACATTTTTTGTTTTTTCTATTTCAGGTAAGTTACATGGACTCATTTTACTTACGTGACACACTCAGCAATATCACCAGAACTTGGTAGGATATCTATGCTTATTTTGCCTGCAATTATCAAAATTATTATATTATTAATTATTACATTTTTATTCCGATGTGATTGAATTGTTTTAGATAGGTAATAAATGAATACGAAGTTTTAGGCAGTAGGTATCAAAAGCAACGTGAGATTAAAATGTTAGGAGAACATTTATTTAAACAAATCAAAGCAATATACACTTAAGTGTTGTATCGATTTTGAATGCTAAGGTATAATATTATGATATGTGCAATAGTATCATAGCACTATTATTATAAAGAAATAATTAGTAGTATGCGTACATATATTTTTATATATGTTTGGCTATAATAAAATCTATCCAAACTATGTAAAAAGAATAGAAAAGAAAAAAAAAGTTGTCGATCATTCTGACAACTCGTGCGTACAATCGTCAAGCCCGCACAAATATTTCACAATTCCACGCTCGATTTCGACGCGCCTATAAATTCGACAGTCCGAAAAAACACACGCTCGTTCCCGCATTTCGCGAAATCCCACAATCCGCTGGCGTTTGATGCCTCTCACAGTCGTAACAATCGTAGCTGGAACAAGCAACGCGGAAACGGCATCCGGCTACGCGTAAATCTCAGATTGACGGTCCCAATCGCGTACACGTTCCTCCTCTTCTACGTGACAATATCGGTAAAAATTGTGGTTGTTTTGTTGACGATGCACTTTGAGTATCTTGATTAATTTTTAATAATTCTTTTGCTTGAAGAAAATTAACAGAATTTCTTGAATAATCAAAGAGAAATCACATTTATTTGATAATTTTATCAAGCAATATCCAATTCTTATTTTTAAATAAAAACTTAAATAAAAAATTTATAGAATTAATTAAAAATTTTCGAATTTAAATGCATCGGAAAATTTATAAATTAAATGGAAGCGTTGAAAATACAAGATATAATATATATTTATATATGTGAATATAAATATATAATATAAGTCTATAAACAATGATACGAATTTAGACCGATAAAAATAAATATAATTAAATACGAAAAGTTTTACATTACATATAATTTTCATTAATAAATATTTTGTCTTTTTGCAATTCATATCACTCAATCTGACTTGTTCTCTTTTTTTTCTTTTTTCCTGTTGTTTGCAATTTTAAAAAATCAATAAGTACATCACTTTTTTGTACCTCGCTATATCGTGTCTTTAAATCATTAAGTTGTTCACATTCGAAGAAAATTATAAGTCATTGAAATTAAACGTCGCACATTAACTATTAGATTCTATATTTTTCTTTCTAAAATTTAAAAATTAATGCTACATAATTTATTTATACGGACAGAATTTTTATCTCGGAAAAGCATTTGAAAATTATTCGATATTTTCTCTTTTTCTCTCTCTGGCGCTCTTTCTCTCCTTTTCCCCCCCCCCCCTCTCTCTCTCTCCATTCCGATTTAAATAAAATAAATGAATAATAGAGCATGAGTAGATTATTTAAATGAATTTTGAAAATTTTCACAGTTTTAAATAATACAAAATTAATAAGTTTTTAAAAAATTTCATACCGGCAATATCAATTAAGAACAAAATAATATAATTTTTAATAGCATCATAGAATACGCACCTCTAAAATTAAACTCTAATAAAATTTTACCAATTGTAAGCTCCAATTATTAATTCATCTATATATCCAGTTTTGACACACAGTAGACGATCCTGATAAGTTCAAGCATTATCCCCGGAAGCGACTAATCTTTGAAACCGTTACGATCTCGCAGCAGGATGTTAAGTCGACGCACGCAGTGGATACAGAGAGAGTTAGCACGAGAAAGAAAGGGAGAGAAAGAACTTAGGGTGAGTCGTGCGATAAAAGGTGCAGAGAGCCGTAGAAGGAGGGCAGCCCGTCCCTTCGGCTGCTGGACCGATTTAGTCGTCTGCTACCTGCACCTCCACGAAAGCCTGGTGCACAGCGGAAAAATGCATTTCCCAACGGTTGGGAAATTTATGGCGCACGGACAATGGCGATCCGACGTTCCCCGACAAAGCTTACGCGTTATGTTCTTCTTTCCTTTCCTCTCCTCGATCCCGATGTACCTTCGTTTCCTCTTCCCCTCACACTCACCGATCCCAATAATTTCTATTCTCTGTTTGGGCAAACGCGTTGCACAATGCGTCGCGACGTCTCAATTCTCGAACGAACCGCCCCCTGCCTGCCGGCCCGAGGCGAATTTACAGGGCTCACTGTCGGTGATCATCCCAGATGAATTGTCCGAGATGAATTGCGTTCGATGAACGAGCTTCCGTTTAAATCGACCAATCTTTCACGACTCGCGCAACCCTTTCATTGTGATATTTTTGTTGCGAAATAGACGCGTTGAAAATTCTTTGTTCTAAAAACAAAAAGTCTGTGTAGTGTGTAAGATTTTTTTATTCGATTATTAAAATTCTATTGCATTTTATGATGCATTAAACATAATGAATGTTTACACAAATTAAAAAGCGAACAATTTTTTAAATATTTATAGCGAATTCGAGTGGATGCACTTGGTGCGCATTAAAGTCGTCATACATAAATTGACATAAAAATATGTGTTTAATATAAATTATAAATATAAAAACTGATTAAAACAAGAAATCCTTAATATATTTTATTATGCTATTAATTTATAAAAAATCTGTATTTTAATTCGAAATATTTGGATTTTACACTCAGATTAAATCAATGTACAATGCTTTAATATGCTCACTACCTAATTATATATTCTATTATTTACTATTTATTATTTACTATAATTGGGTATAAAATACAAATAAATATATTATATTTTTTAATTTATAAACGTTGATTTATTTTTATATCACAATTCATTAAAAGTGCTCTATTTTTAGTCATATTTTCACTTCTTAGAAATTTATGATTGATGGAAAGATTGCAGTGCCACGCTAACACATCGTTTAATATTATAAGTCTCACAATTTTATGAGGCTACATTATATCCAGAATAATGAAATTCAGGTGGGCGGAGCGATTCTTTATCATGAAAAACTTCCATAATTCGGACGATAGTATAATAGTCTGAAATAAATAAATGTCGCGCATGTTTTGTGACGACTTTATCGAATCGCGCTTATCACAATCACAAAATGTTACCTGGCACAATTAAAAAGAGATTAGTGTCTTCCTCAATTAACGCATGAAGGTGCGTATGGAGACACCAATGATAATGGCTGAGATACCATTGCGATATCGCGCTGCAGGAAATTAGCTTACGGAAAAATTGGCTTGGAAAACGATTCTCGACGAAAACGATGATAATGATAATGTAGATTCTCGTTTAACCGGCTGTCGCCCATCGCAATTACGCGAACGAGTTCTTTCGCAAAAATGTAACCGTGCAAATGCTAACGTTATGCCAGGTGCAGACATTGCGATTAGCTTGATATCGTTGTCGCCTTGAACGTGTAATAATAAATTACATTCCTACTGCATAAAACGAATATAATTAATATGTAAAATAATACAGCAAAATAGTGCAGGAAAAGATTCATGTCAAAGATACGTGAAAAGGGAAAACGTTTTACTTCTTTAATAATAAGCATGATAAATATTTATTTTTGTAGCCTACTCAGTCAATATTAAAATGTTAATTTCAAGTCGATATCATACATCATATATCAATATATATATTACCGAAATAATATCAATGCAATTTTCTATACTTATAATTAATAGCGCTCATTAAAAAATAATCAGTTTACTCTTTTTATATACTAATGTTGGTATAAATATCTTTTTGTTCAATATCTTTAGTGCACAATATCTAAATAAAATTCAAGAGAAACACACAATGAGATGAAGGACGAAAAAAATCAGAAAATATATTGCCGAGATCTGATTCTTCTAAGTATAATAAAAATTATTCTAGTATTACTCTTTTCGATTTTATGACACTGGAAATGCAGAATAAAATTCAAGCGATAAATCGTTTATCTGCGCTTATTTTATTTTGCGGAACGTATAATATCGCTGGAGGCTTTTAAATCGCAGCGGTAGCTTAAGAAATCAGACATCGGTAATCTCGTTCAAAGCCGCCAAATCGAACTGGTTTCTTGAACCGGTGGAAAAAAAAATCTTTGCTAGTCTCGCTATTACTGTGAAAGGAGAAGTCTTAAAGGTATTTTATAGTAATAACGGCCGCAGTATCGTAATTACATAACATTTAATCGGTCAATAATCTTTTGCGATATTATCGAGAAGAGAAAAAAAATCGACGGAGAGAGAATACGGAGAAGATGACAAAAAAGGTTTTTATAGAGTGCGAGAAACTTTTACGTGCGCGCGAGAACAGGCTTCTACTAGTCCATTAATAAGATTATCGGCGAAAAGTTTGGGTTTTTATCGAGCTTACATCACATTAAATACATTGGGATAGTAGTGAATGATCGATGGTCGACATTGTGCTCGCTTGCATTTTTATTTTGCGGGGTGTCTTAATGGGGATAGTTTTTGCATGAGTGACAGAGAGTGGGTGGAGAAAGGATTCGTTGCATTATTATGTAATTTAATATCGTGTAATGTTTACATTACACGATATTAAATTTCTAAAGCGGATATGCATTTCATTATGTGTAATCATTATATAACATTATAACCTTGTTATTTTTGTTTATTTTCCTCTATATATCTTCATTTCTAAAAATATTTTGTTTCGTCTTATCAAATGTGATTTCACATAAATTATCGTTATTATTATCTCCATGAATATTTCTTTTTGCGCATGTTGCGCAGATCGAAATTTCATTGATACTCAAAGTACTCGATTTTATGTCATAAATTTAAAATCTTATTTCTGCAGTAAATAGCGTGCAAAATGCTGTTGAAATTTTATATATAATATATAACTGCATTGTTACGCCTTATAACAAAATAAACAGCGCATTGATTTCTGTAATATCTGCAGGTAACAAATAACAATATATATATATATTAAGACAAACATTATCATCAATTATTATCATAATGTTTATGCATGTTCATCAAAGCGTATATGGATGTGCATTTCATTATTTTGTGGCTTTACAGCACACGAATGTATTTCTCTATATGCAAACTAATAACTAATAAGACTTGAGCTTTGTATTTAAACTCTTATGTACGATTACGTAAATAATTGTTTTTAAAAATGTGTTCACAATAATTTAGTATTCCATTAAAATCGTACGATGCATAAGAGAATATGTTTTCCTTAACATTTTCTTGCTTGATTATGGAACACATATATTCTGTTACCGTTGCTAACAATAATCATATCATTGTCATCTTTAATTTAAAATCACTTGAGCAATAAGATTCCGTAATTACAACGCAAAGTCATCGGACACCCCCGGTATAATGACCAACGTTTACTCAGCTGGATCCGAATCATAATAATCTCTGAGCGGCCATGGAACCGGCAGCGAGTACACGGCATGTTTGTTCCATTTACTCGAGGGTGCTCCTCAAGCGAGGAACTTTACGGTACTCTCTCCATCATCGACGATGCGCGTCTTTCTGCAGGAGCGGCGGGGGTCCAGGTCGGTTGTACGAGCGTGAGCCTCCCTTGTTCCGCCGTCTCGTTAACCGCAATAACTGCGTGCAGAAACTGCGCGGAACTCTAATTGTTACTTGGCAAGCAAATCGGATAGATACGTTCCTCTCCGCCGCGCTCCCCTACGCCGATTCAACCTCGGCCCGTTCGTCCGGCCCGCTGGTTATTATCAGATTTCTCTCCGGCGCGGATTCGACCCGCGAAATACGTGCGCCCTGTATCGCGATCATGCAGCCGGAGGATGCATGGAGCGAGAAACGAATTACCGCGGCCCGTTAATTACGCGCCTTCGCTCCCGATCGACAACAATGTGCCGCGCGGTTTATTAATCGCAGGATGGATAATTAGGATGCTGAGGCGCGCCGGAATTCTTTCATTACCGTGGACACCGTATTAATGCCGCACTAATTGACTTGCGGATGATTATTTGGCTTGGGGAGGTTATTTATACACGTAAAGTGTTTAACTCGCGATATTAATCTTTTGTTTGTACTTTTTTTTTCTTTTTCCCATTATTGTTCTTCTATCTTGCTTTTATCATCAAATGTTAAGTATATTATTCGACGCTTTATCTCATGTTGGATCAAAACGTCTTCCTTCTATAGGTATTCGGAAAAAATGATTTTATTGAAATACATTATTAAATTCATGTTGAATTATACTCAATTTGAATTATTACTTTTAATCATGTTCTACAAGTTCGCCACTACTTCTACTCAATATGTTAATTTAACTAAAGCAATGGAGTTGAACAATTTAATTCAAGAAAATGTTTTAAATTTGATTAAATTAAATTTTTCAAAGTTTTCACGAAAAGAACGGTTCTGATCTTGAAATTTAGCTAGACACCGATCTGAAAATAAAGCTTGTTGGATCAAAATAATTTTGTAGAACGCTCAAGCTGATTGCTGGAACATCAAAATTTTTTATAGCATTATTTATCATGCTTGGAAATCCTATATAATTGCTCAATGTTTCAATAAAATTATTTTTATATCGGTATCTAACTAAATTGCAAGATATTTTAGCAAAATTGTTCTTTCCGTTTAATTTATCATTTATTTACATATAAATGCATACATTAATATAAACGTTGTTTATTTTGAAATGAAAAATAGAAATGGATTGATTTATATTTTGACATATGTGGAAGTTAAAACAAAATGTTATTTAATTCATTGGGATTGGATTATTATAGCTCCTTTGATATTTAATAGTGTACCTACAAATTTAGCTAGATATAGAAATTAAATTTTATTAAAATATCTAAATGTAGAACACTCAAATTGATTACTAAAATGTCAAAACTTTTTATAGCATTACTCATTATACTTGAGTTTCTGACATAATTATTTTGATGATTTCACAAAATTATTTTTAGATCTACTTACATTTTTAGATACACTGAAAAAAAGAAATTTATTTCCGTTAAATGAAACGGAATCAAATTTCAAGCAGTACATTAAAAATATTTAATGTTGTCAATAAAAATGAAGTTACAAATAACTTTAATGTTCACGTACATTAAATTTTATGCAAATCTACATAGAATTTAATAGAAAATGTAAATTTCATAAAATTTTATGAAAAGTACATTAAATTTCACGTGCATGTACATAAATATATTTTTTAGTTACAGATATATTAAATTTAATTTAATGCCTTGAAATTAAATTTAATTTGTATAACTTAAAAGTACATTAAATTTCATGACATTTTTAATAGTGTACTTTAGCAAAATCGCTTTTTCCGCATAATAATCCTTATATTTTTTTCTGATGAGCAATTATATCGAAAATCAATTTCGTTCGATCGTCGAATGAATCGCTATCGATATAATGCAAACTTGTTCATTTCCATTGTTTTTTATTCATCGATCCACGCGCCAACAGCATTACCTCTCTCAATTTCATTACCCCTTCTCTGTGTATTCGTTACTGCAGTCTTTTCTCTTTTCCATCTTATCCTATAGGGTGTCCCATCTTCCTTCTCTATCATTTCTGTAATCGTTAAACCAACGAGTCCCGGCTAGCCGAGCCTGGGATTATTGTAGACCTTCTCTGGTCTCGGAAGTAGTTAAAACTTGAAGCTCGCAGAACGCAGCCTGTCTCTCTCGGTTAGCGACGCTGTCTTAATGTTCTATATCCGATGATGCCGTGAAAGGTAATTGACTCGATGGTGAGAGGATCCGGCCGCAGAGATCAGTGGATCTATAAAAGAAAAGGGGGAAGATCTCGTGCGGGATGACGACGGACCAAATGGACGTTAATTCGCGATGCACTCGTGAAGATGCGTAATCAGGCACGCTCGATACGCGGCTCGATATCCTACGATCATATCTATTAGCGCTCGCATCTTGCATCGATGCGTTATCGTGTATTTTTTTCTAATTAATATCGCATTAAAAATTGACGTAATGGTAACCGGTTGTGAATATAACTGCAAAAGAGCCAGGCGTTAGTGTGAGATTAGTAATATGCGATTAGTTTCTCAACGCTGTTTGTAGCGTATTATATCCAGACATTTTTCAAAATAGATTATTGCACGATCGTTTAACGTAAATTATGATGATGAGTTAAATGAATTTGTGCATTAAAGTTGCCGATTATACTAGGTTTTAGAATGCGTTGACCGAAGATGTTGATGTAATTCTCTTGATGTTAGATCATGTTTTGCACAATAGTATCTGTTACAAAGTTAGTAGACTGTACCTTACACTGCGCAATTTCAGACGTTGAATCTAGCATATTCATCTAATAGAGATCCAAAACAAAAGGAGTCGCTAGACCGATGAAATCGTAATCTATTAATGCGCACTGCGTTATCTCATTTCTGCTTCTCCATCAAGCAGTTTGACATGATCTTCTTTTAAACTTACAGAGATATCAAAGAATGCATTACTGTCATTTTTGAACAGAATTTTTAACCATTTCGATAGTTTCTTGACAGAGAAATCGTGATGTTACACTGAAAGAAAAGATTGATTGCTGCAACAATTTAGATAGTAAAATATGGCATTTTCGGCTACAACAATCAGTTTTTGATTGTAGCAACAAATTTTTAGTTGCGTTAGTTATCGAAATCATATATTAACATTGCAAATAGGTTAACGCAACTAAAAATTTGCTGCTACAATCAAAACTTGATTGCTGCAGCTGATTAAAAAAATGTTGTGCCATATTTTACTATCTAAATTGTTCCAGCAACCAATCTTTTCTTTCAAAGTAACAATTGAGTTCAGACAAAAGATTATATTGAAACATATATTGAAACAAACGTACAGCCAATTATTGTAATAAAGAATATAAAGAATTAATTGCGGTGCGAGAAAATAAATAACTGATGTTTATTATCCTTAAGCATGATAGTTATTCGAATTTGGCGACACTGCACCGATGATTTTGACTTTGGTCATCGGTGCAGTGTCTCCTAATTCAAATAATTACCCTAAGCATTTAAGTATGCTATTTTGGATAATCCTGATATGATTTAAGTGATACATTTATTTACAAAATATGATTATGATGTGCATTACATATTCAGCAATAAGTAATTAGGAAGTTTCTTTTTTCAATTCTCAATAGATGCATTGCGATAAAAAATTAATTTCCGCTATCGCGACCATTGTTTTAGAAGTGAGGGCGCCGCGACAAATGCATTACGCTGCACTCCAAAACGCATCCGTTGGACAGAATGCGTGTTGTTGGTCACTATACGCGACGATTGACAGGGCTGACCATTTTTGCCTGTTCAGCGTGAGTCGGAATAGTCAGCGACCGAATGGCTGATAGGCCGCACGTTGAATTTCTTTTTTCTATTATTACGGTAAAGCAGAAATGAGAATCGCGTGTTTAGCGTGGTTGATGCGACAGCTGTGACGGACAGTCGAGATGAACAAGGGGTGATAATACCAATAAATTCAGTGGTATCTCACTCGCCCGTTTAATGCTAAGCGTGGTTATCTTTTTTTCATTCTGTACTGACACTGAATAAGCGATTTTCATGACTTAATAATTTGATAAACATCAGTTAGCATTAATTAGAAATATATAACAATATATAATATTTTAAAATACTGATTTAATATAATTAATACAATTAATATAATTATATACATATTGATATGATTTTAATTATTAATTAATTTTTAATTATTAATTAAAATTCTATACATATATAATATTTGGTAAACATATTTTTTTATCGTAAGTAATTATGAGCACCTTTTTCTCGAATGTATTATATATCATCTTTAATCGACGATAAACTTGCGACAACTTGCCACAGTCTTATAGAACTATTTCGGGTGCACGTACGCCCGAGTGCGCAAGGTGCTCCATATGGCGAAGCACGACCGCATCGATTTTTCGCGAAAACATACCGCAGCTCGCGAAAACTTGGCAGGAATTAATCATGCGACCGCAAGCTGTGTTTCCGCCATCGCGGAAGTAACGAAGTACGATCGTTGCGTATTTTGGTGTAATTAACGAACTTTGCGAACGCGTGCCCCTTCTTTTGTATCAACTAAATTACATCAGGCATTTGTCACTTACGATGTACATATAATAAAGTATTGAAAAAATATCGGTTTCTCATCAAAAGAAAAAAAAAAGGTCTAGCTTGACAGGAATGATACTTTTTCCTGAAACATTATTTGCAATAAACGCGTGAACACAAATAATTAAAAAGTCAGTATGTTTTAATTAATAGATAAACGATACTGAAATAATTAATACAAAATTTTTTTTGAGAACATTACATTTTATTGATGAATTCATATACCTATATAATCTTTCAATCAATAAATATGTTCAGCTTTTGCCACAAGTATAAAGCACAAATTGACGTAAACGTTCTACATCTAACGAAATGAAAATAGAAATAGAAAAATAAAGATAGAAAATATTGGAAAATAATTTTTGTTTTTATAACAGTTTAATATTTTGTTAATTTTTCTTTTATTGTCGCTTTTTTTCAAGAAAATGCAAATAAATTGATGATGCTTTGTATTTGTCTTTTTGTCAAAATTATACATGACCAAAAAAAGAATAAATAAAACAAACTTTTTAAAAATTTGATACTTATTTTGCGAATTCTTTAGAAGACTCGTAAGTAAAATGTCATCATTTTCTTGATGTTTAAAATTTATTAGGAATTAAAAATTCAAACCGATACAATCGAAGTCTGAGCATACTCGTTGTATTGGCGATTGTTTCCTCGGAATTCTGAGTCTCATTTTGTCCGAAAGCTCTAATGATGCGAGATTGAGAAACTTTTTATTACCACAAGTGCGAGAGTGTTTCGGTAATTCCATTGATTAAAACCGCTTGTTATCCATAGTTACGCGCCCGTGAGCGCCGTTGCAGATTATTCGGCGCTCTTCCAAATAAAGTTGCCACTGTATATCGCGGTCGGGATTAAAGTTTATGCGCCCACATTGCAACAAATTTTTTACAAATCGTATTGATAGAATAATGCATTCTCGACGGTTGGTACCGCAAATCTCCAGCCCAAATCAAACTATATCGTAAAAATCAATTTAAATTACGAAAGATTTTCTCTTATTCATAAAAGAATATTTTTTAATGTTCATACTATATCATGAAATACAAAATATATCATACTGCAAGAGAGAATTATGCCATAAGGTGCAAGTATTGTAACGTTTTAAAACTTTAAAAAATATTCTATGTTCTATCTTCTCTTTCAAAAGTTCAAGCTATATCTCCATTAAGATAAACGTATTTGCAAACTTATAGCACTGTCACTGAACTATGAAAGGATCATCTATACCATGTATATGAATACATATATATATACAACATTAACTATATTTATTAAATGACGAAGAACGGGAGTAATAAATCAATGAGTGTTTCTCGTGTGACGTGGGACCTGTACTTTTCTTACTTTATAACGTCAAGTTTTTGCGTCAGTTGATGCTTTTCTCATAAGCGCGGCAAAAAGATGAAAGCCATTCGCGTGCTATAGCAACAGCTGCGAAACGTCGAGCGTCACATAACGGATTAAAGAATAGTGTGAACGTCAAGTATGTGTAGTATAAAGAGTCGTCGAAGGAAGGAAGTAGATGGAAGGAATGCGTAGATGAACTATAAAGTAACGGAATCAATGTGTGTGAATTGCAATTTTCTAAATTCACCATGTCCGTGACAAATGCACGCAAATCTTTATAATCTCACTCTACCGGAGATTATATATTTTTTTATTTATACAATTTTATTCATACGCGTTTCTCAATTCACATTTAGTGACAGTACTTTTCTGCTTCAGCAAGCAAACGAGTTACAAACGCGCACTCTGCTACGCCTTTAAGAGGAACTGTGTCTTTTTTTATTTTAACAGAGTTTCCTCTGAAATTTCAATACTCGGTATTACGGTATTTCTTTAGAAAATAAGGGAGATTCATCAGATCGGCGAATACAAGGCAGGACAAGCGGGCGTTTATGCGGGTGCAACAATGCGTCACCGTCGCACGCCTTGACTGCAACAGTGAAACACTCGCAAAGAAAGTTACGTACACTTAAGGCACACGAGTGGGAGAGAGTGCTCGATATAGCCGAGCGTGGCGAAATGGCCACACAGTGCACAGACTGCACGCGACATATTAGCGGGTCGGCGTCTTTGTGCACAACGGCGCGTGACTACATGTACATAACCACAGATCCGTCTTCGAGAACACGGGCCTCTCTGTGCTGCCTGTATCTCGCTCTTTCTTCCTCTTTCTCACACACTTTTTCTTCTTATTCCTCCAGCGGCATTCGCCACCTGACTGCCGAAGAACTGCCAAGACGGATGAGACATGCTTTGAACTTTGAGTAACTTGATATTAATTTTACTCTGAGCAGTGGCACTTTCTCGTTTATTTCGGAAGCTTTAAGGAATTTGTTAAAGTAGTAATCAACTTCCACGTATTTTATTTAGCTCCTTTCCGTTTTGAAATTTGACGTAATATATATGTGTAGTATATATACTTATGTATGTATATTCTTAGTAAGACGCTCTATACATACAAAATCAGATCGTTGTTAATTAGATCCTAAATTTATATTAATAATATCTATTAATTTTTTTCTAATTAAGCAGGAAATAAATAGGACATAGTATTTAATTCCATAAGGAAAGGATGATCTTTCCTTTATAGGATAAAATATTAACCCTCCGTCAGCAATACGAAATTTTCACCCTCCATGCATAATCTGGGTCTTTGGTGCAAAATTCTTTATTCTTCCGATATAAAAGTCTGAAAAAGTTATTACATATTTGAAATATCAACAATTAAGTTTTTACTATCATAGAAGTGCATTTATTTATCTTTTGCAGATATATAATAAATTTATCTTACTGGAATTCTCAATCAAAAATTGATTGTATCTTGAAACTAATATTTCCGGTGGAGAGTTGAAATTTTATCTATAAACGCGGATCTAGATTCAGTATTACAATAATTCATATTTAACCTTTAAGTAGGTAGATGACTACAGCACAACATGTATAATTATCTTAAAAACCCTATTCTGAGAAAGGAAAATAAAAAGTATTGCCCAGAAGTCTTAAAGTTCATTAATTTTACATTGCTCTGTTCCATAAGGGCATGAATAATATAAATTTAACTCTATAAATACCATTTAAAAATGTAATTACAAAAATAAAAATTTTTGGAGGTGTTTTAAACAACCTACTTAAAGGTAAAAAATTTAAAAATGAAGTTTATTATTATAATATAAAATAATAAACTTTTCTCTCTTTCTCTTTCTCTCTCACTCTACAGCATATAAAAAACTAAAGTAAAATACTAAGCACACTCTAGAAATTTGAATATTATGTCATCTTTATCTCTAAGCTGTAATTTGCTGAAGTACCGCTGTACTATTAAAAAAAAAATGATCTTGGTATTGTCCACAAAACTCTTAGATAAAAGAAATTGTTGTAAGAATCTATAATATTGTATAATATCTTTAACACAAATTACGGTCGACTGCCACGGTCTAGCTGCAAGACTCCCGTTTCCATGGCGTGCTTTATTTCACCTCGCGCATGTTCATCTTAAGGCTTTTATCGTGGACGATAATAAATCCCTCTGTCGGCTCGCCGGCACCCCGTTGGCGGCCCTTTGCTCGGCTGACTCGAGGTGGTCGGGAAAGACGACAGAACCCACCCCTTTTCTCGGACGGCCGGAGAAAGGGGTGAAAGATAAAAGAGGATCCTTCGTCGACGCGTTCTACGAAACTCGAGCCGACCCACGGCAGCCCCTTGCTTCCGCTCCTTCTTTTAAGGGGCTGGCGGACTGGGTGCTTTGAGCAATCGCCGTGAGCGCGATGCTCACCCCTTTGACAATACGCCGGGCGTGCATTTAGCCACACTACCCCCGCGATCGCCTTTTGTCGGTTTTTAGAACGCGCTCGCTTCGTTTTCTGTGTCGGTAACGTGTGTCGCTGCGCGGTGTGTTGATCAGGAAACAAATGAAGCGTCGCGAGAAACGAGAGGCGACCGACCGTGCGAAATCTCTTTTCCTTCTCAAGCAAACGAAAACGTTGACCTCCTGTAAGATTATTTATAATTCGCGTATAAACTATTGATTCCCCTCCCGTGAAGCCGTCTTTTCTTCTTCACGAGGGACAAAGCTCTGTAGTCGATCGTGAACCGAGATAAAACTTAGAAAGCAAAGTTAAGCTAAGGCGACGCTTGGCTTTTTTGCGGTTCGGAATTAAACGCTTTGATGGCTATCCATCGTTCGATGATCATTGAAGAAATGAAGCGTCCAGAAACGAAGTTTGTGAAATATTAAAGACGCGGTTGATGAACTTGTGAACTATTTCTACATTTTCGGATAATCTTATTTAATTACGCTTACTGAAATTATCATCTTTGTTTTCTATTATTAGAGTAAATATACGCAGAGAATCATTTTACTGAAATATCTAAAAATGTTGCTAGATACACAGATCTGAAAATAATTTTGTTCGAAATTTCAATGAAAATAATAAAATATATCGAACTTTTAAGCTAAAATATCAAAACTTTTTGTAGTGTGTTTTGGCATTGCTCACGCTTTCCTAATTTTATTATATTTATGATTCAATAAAATTATTTGTTCAGATTTGTATCTAGCTAAATTTTTAAATAACTTTAACAAACCCATTCTTTCTATATATATATTTCCGTTTTTTCTATTTCAAATTTATATTTAGATAACTGAATTTTTAAATACTTTATCAAAACCGTTCTTTCCATGTTGTAATACCTATTCAGTAGGTGATAATATTTAAATATTTTAAAATAATTTCCGCATATGTAATACATAAATGTTAATTATAACATGCACAACAAGGATGATTTAAATGTGTCATTATTTAACGTTCCAAGGGAATTGCAAATTGAAAAATTGACTTTATTGAGTCATAACTATAAAATTGGCGCGTAAGGGCGAAAAAATCTAGTTACATTACTGCACTTTCCGGGACATCGGCATTATTATCGTAACGAGGAGAGAAACGAAGAGAAGGAGAGAGCGAGAGCGAGAGAGAGAGAGAGAAAGAGAAAGAGAGAGAGACGTCATATTGACGTACATGCATTCCGGTTGGTGCATATTTGTAATGCAAATCTTCGCGGAGACCGCGGGGCTCGGGGAGAACGGAGAACAGAGAAGGGTGAAATGGACGGGACGAGGGGGAGGGGGGGGGGATCACGCAGATAGAAAGGGCCGTCCATGATATACACGCCGATGACAAATAGCCGGGGAGAGAGAGTCGACTCCAGTGCAGCTCGCGCACGATATTACGGTGGGCTACGCCCATACATTTTGCGCCGCTCTACCGGCACACCACCAGCGTCGACCATCGGATTTCCTTCCGTTTTCCGTGGCAGTCTCGTCTACACCGGCTCCAGCCTGGAGCCGCATGGTAAACTCGTTGTCGACGCGCTAATTAAACGCGCTGGCGGATAACAGGAGATTCGAAGATACATTTAACCGAGATATCGAAATCTTCACTCGTTCGCTAACAAATGTCTTATCGATATCAGCGAATTGGTGCCAATTGTGACAAGGATAGCGTTCGCGACGACTCGAGGTAATGCTATTTTAATAAAACGAATTATTAATCTTAATCAGTCCAGTGGACATTTGCTTCAAATATATTATGAAAAATTGTATGACAATTTTTTTTATTTTCACGATCATAATTTTAGATAACCTTATTTCTCGAATTTTGATCTTTAAAATGAACAAAAAATTATTCGTTATTATGTCAACTTAAAGCAAAAATATTTACATTAATTTAATGTACACTGGATCCTCAAATACTAAAAAGAAAAGAAGTTTGAAAAATGGACATTATTAAAAATATGATTTTATTTCGGTATTATATTTTGGAGAAATCTTGATATTACAGATTTCCATTATTGTATAATATTATATAATAATGGAAATAATAATTGAAATTAATAATTGAAAAAATTAGATTTATTTCGTTATTAAAGATAATCTTCTTATTTCATTTTTTTTTTCATGAACATCTTTTCGTTTACATAACGAAATTATATGGTCCAGTTATTTCATGGTTGCAAAGAATGAAAGGAATCACTGAATCATGAAATATCTTTATAAAAGCGAGCGGACCAGACATTGTTAATACAGTTAATACAACCAACTGTACAGCGTTCTGCATCAAGTACACTTATAACCAATCATCCTGTATGCATCCTGACTCCTCTTACTGATATTAGAATTTTGATGCAATTTTTGTATTCCTTTTGGATAAACGTATACTTGTTGTAAAACTGGGTCAAATAACTGTACCAAAGCATATAGGAGGCTAAAACGGGGAAATAGTCTTTCTCATCGCCTATTCTCTCCAGCAGTCAGTTGTTATCCTGAGGGAACGTCTTGTAAGCTTGCCGAGCAAAGTACAGTACGGAGTTTCCAGCGCGATGCCTGGCGAATCGAAGAAGTAAAAGATCGCTTACACGATCCGCGCTTCTTGGATCGGTATCTTCTGAACGTTTGCGAACGTTACCGGTAACTCTCTCCTGTCCCGTTTCCCCGATAAAGTCCGTTCCTTACGAGGCAACGAACGCGCGCCATTACCGTTATCGAGGGACGTCGGCGCCGTGACATTGTTAAATCGCGTGTTTGCGAGTTTTCGACTTTCAACTCATCCTCCGCTGCAAAAGACTTTCGGCTCCAATCCGAAGGATCCTACGAAATTTCTGTAATAACGGATTTTCATTCTACGTGCCCTCTATATGGCATGAAGAATTTTTATGGTCAGCGTACTACACACCCGATAATACGAGATCTTTATGGTACGAGCTGATGCACTTTTACGAAACGAAATTTTCGCGAGATAGAAATTTTATAACAGGTTCCTCATGAGGAGTGTGGGATTTCTATACGGTATCTACAGATCTACTGTAAATTCGCTTATCCTGAAATTTGTAATATCAGGAACGTATAAAGCAGGACTTTATTTCAAAGATATTAAAACATTTATTATTGTTACATTTATATACATTTAATTCTCTTCCATTATTATTTAACGTTAACACATTCATGGTTTTCAAATTGTCCATGTAATTGCGTTATTTTTAATAAAATTCAATAAATAACTATCTCTTCCGTCGTGCGTTATCCCAATTTTTAACTTCATTAATCGCTTCTGAAGATGACTATTTAGTTGCTCGCGCTAAAATTGTACGTCACATCAACCACGCCACCTTTTCTCATTCTCTGCGCTTCATCGTGCATTTATTTCCCGCGTCGTGTCGTTGTGTAACTCGTGCGAAATACAGCCGCATTATGTAAAAGGGCTCCGCTGCTCTCCGCCATTTCACCCTCCCCACGTTTTCGCGCGTTTCCTTTTGCCCTTCCGCTTTTGAACGATGTACCGCTGCATCCGAGGATACACCTTCGCGCGAATTTCGAGCCCCCTATCCACCTCCTCCCCCCCCTGTCTGCATCCCGCGACATTTCTCTGGCCCTTTTGAACTACCGCTGCAACTGGCTCGGGAAGTAGGTGGTCGTTCGGCTTGATTCCGCGTTTCAAAACTTTTGCAAACAAAGCCCATTGTGCCGGGAACGAGATAATACATCGCGCTCGGTGCGAGCAAGCGGGCGCTTCCCTCCTCGCGTTCTCCTTTCACCCGGTAAATTATACCTTCTCGCGAATCTACCGACGAGACTCCCGCGCGCGCACATCAGACGTGGAGCGTCCGTGAAAATCGACAATTCACTGTTTACGTCGAGGTGAAGTTCAACGAAGTCCATGTCGAATGAGGAACGTAAACTTGGCAACGGATTACTAGCGAAATATCCGGAAAATGAAGTTAACTATACGCCAATACAGGCTCCTTCCGCTTTGCTTGTTCAAAACAGTAAACATTATTTATATGAGGACTTCGCCCTCGCAAACCGGAGTCTAATCAACAAATCTTAAACTTGACAGATATTTTATGTAATAAAATCTATTCTGATATACAATAATTTCAAGAAACATTTCACAAAAATGACCTTTATGAAAAGTTCTGTTTACATAACTTTCCGACATTGCGCAGTCTCAGAGCTGTTTTTTTACTGCGTGAATAGCACATGTGTTACAAGAAGACTGAGATTTCAAATTTTTTTATCAATTTTTTGCTCGTGTGACATTTCTTATGTTGCTCGTGGACTAAAATAAAATTAATACGATTCAAAAGGACGTAACGAGAAACTGAGAAAACGCAAACTAAAAGGAAAACAGACCGCTCGGATACATGTGATAATCATAGACAGCGTCATGCAGTCTCGGGCGCATTTTCATCACAAAAAAGAAAAGGACAAGGTTGACTGCCCTGCCGAGAGTACATCGCGGTGGAACATTCATTACGTTGTTATTTATGAAATAGATACCGAGGACTTTTATTTAATTTTTTTAGAGAAATTTATGTAAATAATTCAATGTATTTAAATAAATATTTTAGTTGTACATTTTTTCGCATGCTAACAAAATTGATTTCTTCATATTTCGACTATTAAATTCATGCGTATAACTGACATTTAAATATTTTTCTAATATCAATACGAATCTATACTTTCTCAGCACGTGTCGAGTTTGTAATCGGTATTTTTGTAACTTGAATCTTGTAGAAAATGTATAATGTTTTTAATTATTACTTAGAATCCACACCAAATTAGCTGTATATAAAACTTTAATTTATTCACAGCTTATCTGCGTTATAAACCCACCGCAAAGAATGTCAGACTAAAAATACCAGCTGGACGGTCCAACCGATTCTCTTGAGCCGTTGCACTCGTCCTTTAAATAGCGTCTATTCATAGGTAGGTCCGTGCTCGACGGAATGAATGAACGCGCTAGACGCGGCTTGGCACTCGCGCGAATTCCGTAGACTCGCACACGCGACACGCTCCATGAACGAGCGCGTGCTCGTATAAATACGTCTAGGCCACCTGTCTCTTTAATCCTGCCTGCTGCACCACCCCTTTCACGTGTGCATGTACGCGCCTCGAACGCGCAGACGGTGCGAGACTAATGGCCGCAATAGGACCACGAAAAGTCCCGTAATAAGAGACTCTCGAAAAGGCGAAAAAAAGGAGGTAACTGAATGGAAAATGAATAAATGTCATTTTTCTCCGCGAAAACAATACGTTATTTTACGAGAAGTGCATTTATATATGAAAAATAAACGGCACTCTGTTATCTATTGCGATAAATTTTTATCCTTTGTCTACAATCTGGGTTTCCTTGACACAGGCAAAATTTAATTCACTCTGAAATTTCTCAACGAGAAAGAGAGAAGGGCGAAGTCCGATTTCCCTTCCTAAAAATATCTTGTTAAAACTTTGGTAATGTAATATATGTGTTAAGACTTAAAATTTTTCCGCATTTTTTTAAAGCCTAGAACAATAAAAAAAAACTTGAGCCGAACAGTGGGGGTAAAAATATGATTGCAGAGAGTTAATTCCAGCTAAATCCTGCACTTTGCAATTTTAGATCCAGCACACAGCTAAAAAATATCAATTCAAGCTCGAGGTGAACCACTGCAAAAGCCGACGCGAGTAAAGCAAAACGTCGATAGATACGCGAATACAAGTATTTGTCATGTTTTGATCGGTCGTTGGGAAATGTGTAGTACAAGCGACTGACTGCAACCTTCACGAATAATTACTAACATCAACGTCGAGGGTGAATTAAAAGGAAAACACTCCAGCGAGTACGCTTCCTTTGATCCGTTCCCGGAAGTGCCTGCGTTTGAACGGTCATCGTTCCTTCTATCTATATCAAGGTCTCTATCAGTTTATCGATCAAAGACAGAAACGTTGGCGGGACGTAGCCATCGGATCGGGCAGAGGCGCGTTTACTCGTCGCGCATAACAGAGCAGAGTCGTAATATCCGGCAAACGTAGGAAGGATCATGCTGCGTTTTCTATTACCGGCACGAGAAGCTTATTATCGTGCAAGCCGCAGGAACGTGGCGGCAATGACATCCTTTAAGGGAAGCGGCGGGATCGCGAAACAAAAGGAACCTCTTCTCGTCAATGGTTCCTACACTTATTGTTAGATCCAACGAAGAGCTAAAGGCAAGAAACCAATCATATTACAGAATTAAACGCTAACTGATTAGTTTTCTAACGAAAACCTCGTTCTCCTCGTTTTACTCTCTTAGTACACACAATTGCGTCATTCGTCCTGCACACATTTCTTTTCTTCGAACTAGGAACATTAAGCAATTAATTATAACGTTTATATACGATTTTCTTTAAATGCATAATCTTACAAATACTTTCTTAAAGTATATATAAGAAATAATTTTTGTATACAACTTTGATGAAAAACGTTAGGCACGTTATTAACCATTATTTACCATTATTTAACTTATGAAAAGGTCGATTTATACCGTTTGCTGTTATAAATTATCTTTTATTTCAAGAACTCTTCTCTTTTAAATTTATGTATAATACCGAAACTAATTATAGGTAACAATGCAGGTAAAAGAATTGTAGATGAATGAAAAAAGCCAAGGCTGTATTAATTAAAGTGATAGGAATTAACTCGAGAATGACTCATCATGGTAGTAAAGGGCCGGAAATTATATAGGGGTTAATAATTCGACGGGCGTTTTTCAAACGTAAAAATGGCACGCGTATAAACCATCATTTATCGTACAAATTTCATTTCGATTTAAGGCGATTCGATGTTATAAACGTCAGAATACAATAAAACAGGATACTGCGAAAGCCGCAATGTGATTTACCGCAAGGATAGAGCGATCATCGTAGATAGTACGATTGCCGAGAAGCGCGGAGATAATCCGTGACCGCCGGCGATTTGAGAAATCTCGGACGCGCATCGCTGCGATCGCAAAAGAATGACCGATACTGCGGTGCACCTGCACCGTTAAGAATCGATGCATACCGGCGCCTCGCCGGTTGTTGCAACATTCGACGTACTTGACCGCGCGAACGGGATCGCCGTCGAGGAAACGAAGGTTAGACGAAGGTAGCGGTTACGCGAAGAGGATGGAAGAGAGGGGGAGGGGGGAGAGGGAGAGGAACGGTTATTGGGCGGCCGGGGGGGAGAGAGAGTACAATGACTCTGCTCTGCGGAACGTCACGCTGCACTCGCTGTATTATCCCGGTCGCAGGCTTGCATAAAATATGGCCCCGCGCGGACACGTTTCATTGCGTCAACGAGAATAATTCGATTCCTCGTACGGCCCTCGACGATTCGAAACGGTAGCGAGAGCCGGGGCGTCTCGCTACATTAGTTCTCGTTATCAATGCGTTACGTGCGAGCTGTTGCTTTGACGTTGTACTGCATATCGCATGAGTGGGAAGATTCCGCCAATAATTTATTGCAAAAATTTAATGCCGTGACGATTGTCACATTAACAAGAATTTCTTTTGATAAATGCTAGTTGTATATAATACAATAATTTTATATCGAGTTTGTGATGGAAAGTGATCATAAAATCTTACGTCAGTTATATAATTGATAAATATTTTTATCATATCGATACATTTTATTACATAAAAATTCTTAAACATTTGGCCTTATACAAATTTTATAATATCATTTTTCATGCAACACTGCTACAATTTATTTAAATTATATTGTATATGTTATTAAAAAACATACCGTGATTTGAATCTGTTCGTTATATTGAAATTTTGAAAATATGTTGTAAAGATTCTCTATCTCTCTTTCTCTCGATTTTATATGACAAATATTTTCCGTTTGAATATAATTCTTTCCCATTTATATTATACGTTTGAAAGAATCTTATAATTAAAGTGATATTTCTTCTCCACTCCAACTGGAAATAATATCCAGCATATTATCTCTACTTACAAATTCCGTTCATCGGGAACATGCTCGGGACAGCTCGAAAGCGAGTTGCCTCGACTCGCTCCATTAGCTGTCGTTATCAATGCGTTACGTACGATCGAGCGCCGATCTGCGTGTCGTGCGAGCGTGTTTCGCGGAGGGCCGGACCGGTGCTCTCACATGCATCGATAAATCGACGGTTCGTAAATCTTTCGACTTCCGGCGTAGTGACCGCGCGCGCGATCGATCGGTTAGGAATCACTCGGGCTATATCCTTCCATCGACAGCGCTCTATCGAGGATTAAAGCCTCGACGATGGGTACATCCTCCGCTAGTTGCCTTCTGTTTAACGTGATTTAAGGCAGCCGGTACTACGACTTGAATTATGAACGACAGCGACGATCAGATTCGGACGATGTTCCCGCACCGATTAATTCATGTCCACGACAAACGATAAGGAACGGAATTTAATTTCCTGTTAGATTTTGGATACGTTGCTGTTATTTTTTAAAAGTAGATTCTTTTATTCAACGATCTCTGTGTTTAAACGTAAACCTAGAAAAAGTAAACCTACAAATCTTATAACAGAGATGACAAGATTTAAAAATAATAAATATAAGTTGAACGTGTTACGACCGTTTCTCGTTTCTGTAGAGTCAATTCTGCTAAAAACTTTTTTCTCGAGCGTATAACAAATTGAAAAGAAATTATGTCGCAATCGCGTGAGCGAATATGATGATCATCTTGGCGTTCCAGGCGTAACGAATTATCTACCTGCTGGAGTCTCTGCCTTGCAAACCCAGGTATATTCATCGAACGCGCACCTTTCACCCAGCAAAAGAGATAGAGACGTGTCGGCGCGATCATCGGAATTAAAGGTCTCCGTGCCGACCAGGATCGTTAAATCCTAGCGCGATTAAGCAAGAGACCGCTATACACTTATACAGAATGTCCCAGACCTACCGGGTCTAAGTATAAATTCTTAAATGAATTTAGACTCGATGTTGCCTTAACGAAACCACTATGTGATAAGATTCATCAATATTAATATTTTTGATTCTGCGATAATATTAAATTTTTTAATAAAAATTCGATGAGACGAACAGAAAAGAGATAGATATAGTCAATTTTTTAGCATACTTAATAAACTTTAAGATATATTTTAAGAGTTTATTCAATCTTTATGTTTATATAGAAAATATACATTTAGCAATCTTTATTGCTAATTTAAATCTTTTAATTAAATCTTTAATGAGTACATTGACGCTTTGAAATAAATTCCTATTTATATGACTTTTTATTATCTTATATTTTTAACGGTAAGAGGATTAATATATATTTATTACACTTCCTAAAATTTTAAATAAGAAATTATTTTGATATTTGTCAAAAAATATTGCATTGATTTAATAATTTTGTTGAGAAGTATTGTTGAGAAATTTCACTAGATTCAAATTTGAAAAATAATTCTATTTAGAAGAGAAAGAAACCATCAAACCAAATAAATATGCTTAAATTGGTTGTTAGAACATAAAAATATTTTGCAGCATTGCCAAGCGTTTTATAAATAATTATTTTGATGGTTCCATAAAAAAATTAAGCTTTGTGTCTAACTAAATTTCTACTTCAACAAAACCGTTCTTTCCACGTGAGATTTCTCAGTTAGAGATCCGGTGAATGCGGGGCGCACTATGTGCATAACGCATGTATATCTGGATGCGCCCGTGGACGCGTTCGTCCGTTCATCCGTTGGGCGGGATGCTGGAAGGAGGAAGGTCTGAAAACGCTTGACGGGCGGGCGCGAAGCGCAGGTGTCAGCCGAAATTGGAGCGTCTTGTACGTGTCTTATTTGAAAGTCACCCTCGCGGAAGGGGTATACAAACTGTATGTAGTATATCGCCGTCAAGAGCAGCGGCAGAGGAACAGGATTCTCGGTACGGAAGCGGGGTCGAGAGGCGACGGCTACAACAACTACCGACGTAGGAAGCTGCTGTTGCTACCGTCAGTTTATCCGTACGATAGCGCGGCCAATCAACGAATCAGCTCCTCAGGCTCTCTCGACGGTTGTCCGCCTGTCCGCCCGAAGCGGAAGCCATCCGTT
Source organism: Acromyrmex echinatior (assembly GCF_000204515.1). The sequence goes on along the minus strand of NW_011627611.1, from coordinate 405,658 downwards.
TCCGTCGGTTTCCCAACAACGGCGCGCGAGGAGTCAGCCAACGCAGCGCCGTTGACGAATCGCCAGCGTTTATCCGCAACGCGTGCGGAATTCCGTGAGGTCGTTTCCTCCATCCTCTATCGTCTCTATCTCTCTCTTTCTCGCTCTTCATATCTCTCTATCTTCCTTTTTCTCTCCTCTTTTCTCCCCCCCCCCTCCCCTTCTCTTCTTTCTGTCTCTCTTCCTTTCTAATGATACTCTAAACCGAATTACGTCAAAACGTAACCGGGACAGGCTTAATTACGCTTGCGGTGTCCGAGTATATTGGACATCGTATTTCGTTCTAACAACATTTAGTCTTCCAAGCGTATACGGATTTCTCCACTTAAACCTTCTAAATTTAGAGTTCCCTTTCGCAATTCTATAATACTCGCGTATGCAAATTTTATTTGATTAGGTTACTAAAATAGAGAATATATAAAGATGAAGGATATATACATATATACATGTACAGGTATATCCTTCTCATTTATATACACGATATTTCTCAGGATGTTTCGTAACTTATGATATTGTCGGGAAGATGATGATTTTAATATGAAAAAGTAAATTGAAAACGTAGTAGAATAAAATTTTTTCATATGAAGCTTTGGTTACAGCAGAATTGACTTTAAAATATTTGCTGGGTATGTATTTCTCGACTTAATGGATCTCGATATAACCTACTATTTCGGTTCATGTTTGTGTTTGTGTTGATTGATCAAGAATACACAATAAACTAGGATATTCCTATATAAATTTTATTACTTTATAAATTGTTGAAAATATTGCCCGAGCACGAAACCTCATGAAAAAAATTGTATTCTACGTTTTTGACATATTTTTTTTTATATAAAATCACTCTTCCCAGTCGTACCATCAGTTACGAGCATTTTGTATATATACTCATATATGTATATTTGTATATTTGCAATTGCATTCAAGGAAGTATTAATGTACACATATTATTAAGAATTTATTTTAATAAAAAATAAATCGCCATTTCCGTTTACATATATCTAATATACATGTAATATTTTCCATGATATTAATATGTGCATATACTGATAGATTGTAAATATTTTCTTCATTGCAATTGAGTACAATTCAAGTAGTATTCAATTCATGATAAATTAATTAATATTAAAAAAATATTATCATTGATCACGGAACTTGTTAAAGTATTATTAATTATGCTGTTCTAGATATTATTATGATAACATTAAACACACTTCAGAAAACTGTCAGCTGTGGAATCACATTAAAATGCAAGATAAAATATTATATGATGAAAATATTATCGATTTATTCTTGTACAATTTTGCTAAAATATTTAAATATTTAATTTATAAATACAGATTTAAAAGTAGTTTTATCGAATCATCAAAATAATTATGTAGAATATTCAAACTTGATGAACAGTGCTATAAAAAGTTTTGATATTCTGTCAACCAGCTTGAGTTCTACATTATTATTTTGAAGATTTAAAATTGTTATCAAATTTCTATTTTTATCGCTATTGTTATCAAATTTCTATTTTTATTTAAATTTGTAAATATTTTTGTACAAGACCATTCTTTCCGCACAAGACCGTTCTTTCATATTTATTACTAGTAATTACTCTCATCTTTTTATTCTTTACTGTCACTCTGGCTTATTGTCATTTAACATCTCGTATGCATATGCAATCGGTTGCTTCGGCACACAGGTGTGCATACACAAGCAGGTGGGCCGCTGGTGCATGGCAAGACAATAATGCAACGGGACACAGTCATCGTTAATTAGTGATCTTCGACATCGTCTTCTCTACTTTTCCATTCCTTCGAGACGTGTGGGTGACAGCAACGAGCGGGCATAACACGCGTCCAATCAAGCGAACAATGAACGAGTGAATCAATGGCTTGCCTCTTAAAAGAATGATCGCGATCCTCGCCTCTCTTTTGGTCCTTGATGATTGGTTCCTCATTTTGCGCGCTCTCGGGTGGTTGCGTATTTATCAATGGCATACCACGTCATGTTCCCTTTTTACGAACTTTTTAATTTTCACTGAAATCCGACGTCAGTCGATACGCCGTCTATAAATGGTTGCATTAATTGGTACGTTCTCTCGGAAAGGATACCTGGACAATAGCGACAACGGCAAACCTGTCAAGTTTGTTCCGATCGTGAGTGGGATATTTAAAGTAGCTTTACGAAAAAAAATGATTTTGCTGAAATATTTAAAAAATTTAGCTAGATACAGATCTGAAAATAATTGTGACCTAAAAATAATTGTTAAAATAATTATTATTATTAAAAATAATAACTATTAGGACGCTCATGCTGGCTGGAGTATGTCAAAACTTTTTGCAGTATCATACTGGAGTTTTTTTTGCATAATTATTTTGATGATCTACATATAATAGTAAAATTATTTTGTAATCTGTATTTACCTAAATTTTTAGATACTCCTAGTAAAATCGGTTTTTTCTTGTTTACTGTGGTTGTAAAATTTCAAGTATTTTACAACCTCAGTAAAATGTAACGGAATTTATAAAAAAGGCTATGCTATAAAATTCAACCGTTAATTAAGAATCAATATTATTTATTTACGTCATAATTGTAATAAAGAAATGAATGTACTGCAGAGTCAGTCCTGCAATAATCAGAAATCAACGCTGCATTGGGGATGTGTCCCGACGCTTTAATGCGCCGAATTAGTGGAAATCTCAACGTCTCCAACCAACGTTCGGCAAACATTTTCGCGCGGAATCAGCGAAACGCGAAATAGGAGTAAGCGCAAATCGGGGCGCACTAATTTGCGGGTAGGTTCATGCGTGACCGGCATTTGACATTTTAGCAGCATCACCACCGTGTTTTCTTTAAGATATCTCTTGAGATTACGTTCGGACAGCGAAGGATTTAATCGCGCCATTCTATGCTGCTCTCAGCTTCGAATTGTACATTTCGCTTTCCGTTCGATTTCATGAAATTCTCGAGATAATTTTTCGCCAATCGAATCAGCATTTTCGCTGTTGCTGCAACATGCCAACACTGAGACATAATAGCCTTATATATTGTGTTAGAACGAAAAATTCTCATCTAAATTGAATTTGACTGCTCATTTAGGAATTTTTACACTGTTTGTAAGAAAAGAGTTGAAATATTCAGAAGCAAATGTGGAGCTTTCTTTATTACATATAAAAAAAATTCGATTGTAATGACAAAATATACATTCTGTGAAATACATCACATTAATTGTAAAAAAAATAAAATAGATGATTTATTTGCTGAGAATAAAATTTTTTTTGTCATTTTTAAATAGGAATTTTATTTCATTGAAATAAACGTTATATTCCACAAATAAATTTGTAAATATCTTTTATTTTTTCACAATCAATAGTAATTGAGAAGAATTTAAGAATCTTCGGATTCATTTTATAAAATTAAAAGAGACTTTTTCGTTACGTTATATTTAAAAAATAACTCCTTCAATTTCTCAAACTCACTTACGTTGCAACCGTAATTCACTACCACCACAAGCCGTACCAAATGCAAGCGGAAATCACGAGACGTCGAGATACCCACAAAAACGCGAATGCGCGGCTTCCATTTCCCAAACGACACACGGCGGAAGGCGCAAAAAGGAGCTCCGTGCGGCTCGTTACGTCGGAAAACATCGCGGGCGGAACTACGAGCGAATGCGGTACGACGACGTCGGGGAAACAAAATTCAAATGCGCGTAATGCATCGGCCAGAAACGTCGTCGTGAAAAAGAAAGGTCGCTCTCCCGCGACGGAACTCGTCGTTGAAAATACGATCGTCGGTCACAGCCGAGAGAAGAGAAAACGCGTCGTGGACGTCGCTGGCGGTTTCTCTACACGTTTCTCTCCGGGAAAACGTCGCCTTTAATCGAATCCCATTAAGATTTAAGGGCGAGTCGCGCAATAAATTACACCACCACCCGCTGTGAAACGCTATCGACCCCTGATAGGCAAAGGACCGTTCTCGTGCCCGGCTTACGTTACGGGTCTGGAATTATTCGACCACCTCGATTACGAGTCTGTCGCGCGACTCCTTGTTAGATCGAAAAGAAGTGTGTTGACAGATACGACAATGCTGCAGGAACATTGAGAAATAAAATTTGACAATAAGGACAATAATGTAAATTTATCATTTCATAAAGCTTGCCGAATGACAAATTTACACGCCTACATTTTCTTACGAAATAAAAGTTTTTTTTACAGAAATTTTATTTCTACGTAAATTGTAAAAGTCTCTTTCTGACGATTTATATAATTTATTATTATATTAATAAACACGTGAGATTTTAAATACAAATACTATTTCTAATAGAAATTCTAAATAGAAAGTTATCGACATTTATAAATTGGCAATTTATATGTCCACTTTTTATTTATGAACAAAAACGAATCTTATTTTATTTATTTTAAAAATCAGGATGCCGTTTTAATGGATTTAAATATATTTTTGTTTCAGGTGAGTTACTATGAACTTTCGAGTATTTTCTTTCCTATAATGTCACTTAAGATAAGAGATAAGATAAGGATAAGATGCAATTTCTTTCTAATATCAAATTTCATTAATCGAGATTCCTATTTTGCATTTTATAGAAAATCAATTTTTTTCAAACTAAATGGAAAGAATTAAAGTAAAAATATTTCGAACTTTTGCTTGTTCGTATTATTTACTTTATTTACAATACTTTATTTAACGATACCGCATATCTTTATTAATGATGCAGCTTAGAAACTATAACAAAATTCGATGCAGAAACGAAATATAAACTCTACTTTATATTAAATTGATATAAACATTCTAAAAGAAGTGAATCCTAATTTCATAAATGTCCTTTATTTGTTCATTATCAATGCAAAGACACGTCTCCGTAACGGCAAAGAGAAAAAGTCGAGTAGCCGACGAGACAATTCGAGTTATTAGCGTGCCGGACTCAATTCGAGTGACAGGATCGATAGGCAGCAACCTTCATTCGAATGAAGAAATCTTTTTGCAGAAGCTTTTTATTGCAGAAAATGACGAATCACATACTCATCGGTTCTCTGTGATACAGTTTTAAGTGTCACATTAGACTTTTGAAGAATAATGATTTAATGCTTGGTTTCAATATTTAATTAAGATCTTCTATCTGCTTTTTAAATAATTATTTAATATAATTATAATTAATAAAGTCGATTGTGTGTGTTAAATATTTTTAATAAAGATATGAATCTATTTTTATTAAAATAAAATAGGAAATAGGAATGACATATCTAACATTTTGTGTGTGTGTGTGTGTGTTTTCTGTGAAATGTCTTTTTTAAAATATCTTTATTTTCACAACATAGTAATATAACATTTAATAAGTAACATTTAGCAGAATTGCGACTCGATAATTGAAACATATCTATATTGAGAAAAAAAGTATTGAATTTTATAATAAATATTTATTTTTATAATAAATATTTATTTAAATAGTACCACAGCAACTAAATATTTACTAAAAATATGATAATTAAATTAAATTTTTATCAAATAAATATATCTTCATATTTAGTAAATATTTAGTAGGTACTATTCAAGTAGAAATTATTTATTAAAATTTAGTACATTTTTTTAGTGTATGTGCATATCATAACTTGCTTTCCTCTTATATTTTGTGGAAAAAAGTTTACTTTACGTTTAAAAATCAAACCTTAATTGCAGTAAAATATTCGATTTAGTAGATATTTTCATTCCTCGTAGATCACGGGCCAGCCGAAGCGACTGTCGCAACAAAGATCGTTACAAACTCGCGATTGCATTGAGTCGTTAATGCGCCCTGTACATCGCAAGCTACGGCGGATGTATGCACTCACACTAAACGAATCGCATTACGAGCGCCATTATCGTAGAATGTACTACTCGCCTTACTATCGGAATCTGAAATTTCGCAGTTGCCTCGCACCTGCTGCGCCTTGCTGCAAAATTATGCGCGCCGCAAATCGCAGTCTCGCGTGCGGTGCCGCGGCGAAGAACACGCCGCGCGCGCATTGCGATCGATAGTCGATCTCTCGTGCGGCATGCCTAACGCATACCAACGAGCTCGAGGAAAACGAGACTTCTCGTTGCATCCCGACTACATCCTTGCGCCGCACCGCGCCGCACCGGCGCTATGCGGCGACAAAGTTTTAACGACGCGCGACGACGATTCCTCTACATTCAAACGGGATACCCCAGGTTGACTTAATTCGCGAACGATCGTTTTATTGAATTAGCATTATCAAGTTTTACTTTGTCTACTAGACAATAGTAAGTGAAAGTAGACTGAGAAAACGTTCAACAAATAAGCGAATTAAGTCACAATTACATCGTATTCTGTCAATTCTTCACTTATTTGTGTTGAACATTTCTCAAAGCGAATGTTGATGCTTAATAATAATTGTTAAATCACGCAAAAGTATCATTAAACACCGACATTCGCTTTAACAGAATATAGACTTCTTCGCTCGTTTATGTTTAATATTAGATTTTTTTGATAAAAGAATCGATTTTTTTTGCGTAGAAAAGTTCGCCTGTATACATTTTTCAATATGTTCAGTATTATATAGGTATCTATACACAATCTTGTACAAAGTAAAGCATGTAAATGAAGTAATAAAAGATAGAATAAAAACGTCATATATGTAGCCTAAAATATAAAATGACACAAAAGCGATACGCAGAGATGACCCAAAGCGAAATAGGAAATGTTGGACGAAAAATTCAATGACAAGGCGATCAAAATTTCCCCGCGAGCAAGCAATTTCGGTGCCGATGCTCTCGGCCGTTATTACGTAACTTTCGAAACCATGAAAGGTTGATCCATATACGTCGTTCATTAAACGGCAATACGTGCTACGTGCTAATATTCTGAATGTTCTGAAGTTTTAACGACGCAGTGAAGATAACCATTCGTGTAAGGTTTCTCGCGATTCAGATATCGAAGTCGCATACGTGAGTAATTAATTGCCAGATCGAAAGGAATAAAGAAGCAACCGCGATATAATCCTTTGAGAGGTAAGAAAAACGGCCGTATCAAAAGTTCTGAACAAATTTAATAACGCCACGCTGGAAAGTCCCGCAACTTCGATAATAAAATTACTGTTTAAGTATCATCATGGGATAGTCTTTAGCTCGCGGACATTCCTTTCATGATCTCGTTCTTCTTGTGGTTCTTTAATACGTACATATGTCAGAAAAGTATTACCTATGTACATACATGCATAATTTCTGGGCTGATCATTTTCCAGATATTCCAGGAATATTTCAAACGCGAAGAAAAGTAATACTTTACATATGAATGTATTTTATAATTTTTAATTTGGTACAAAGAGGAAAAACTGTAATATTTAATGAGATGTTAGAGAAAACCACGAAATATCCAAATATCTTTATATCTTTAATTATTCTTGATTATTATAGAAGATATGAGAAAGTGCGTATTAATTGTTTACATTTTATAATTTTAGTGCGCTTAAGATCATTATTTTTAGAATTTTATTTAATATTATAGGAAAAATCAGAGTAAGATAAACAAATGAAAATGTAATGTGGAAAAAGGTATGATACTGTGTATTATGCAGCAATTGCTCTTGTAAATGCGAAATATCCATGATAAGAATATTTTTCAGAATTTAACGTAGTAACGTAAAAAGATATTGTAGAATATAAAATATCTGGTCGGGGAATTATAAAACATCAAGACTTTTTGCGATATCACTACGTATAAAAATTACTATATACGCACACAACATGCATACTTCAAACGTTGTATATTTTAATTATTCTTTATTTTCTACAAAAAAACTATACACAGATAGGTATTTTTTAGGATTTAATAGAATTGCAAAGTTGAAGATATTATAAAATGCAAGAAATCGCATGCATCACTTTGATGCTTTTTAAAAGTGTTATTAAGAAATACTATAACGAAAATTCTACACTGAAAAAAATGACTCTGATTCAAAATGGACGAATCAGAATTTTCCGATTAAATTTAGAATTCAGAATTCTAGTTGAGATAACCGGAATTCTGATTGAAACAGTATTTCTGGTAAAATCTACTAGAATTTTTATTTTTATCAAAATAATTATATCAATTAGAATTCTGATTTGTCCATTTTCCACCAGAATTACTATTTAATCTAACCAAACCATTTTTCTCAGTGTACACTTGGAACTACATATTTTATAAAGTAACCGATGATTAAAGCTTATTGTATACAAGAAAAAAGAGAAAAAATCAAATACTGTGTAATTTAAGATAATTTCAACATATTGAAATCATCACTATGCAATTGAATGTTACAAAATTGCATAACTGCCATAAATGTTTTCACAAATGCTGTAATGTGGAGTATCCGTCAGAATTATCTGTAACTATCCATAATTTTCCCGCAAAGTATCCCGGACCGAGGAAATAAGTTTTTTTTTTCCAAAACTTACTTCAATGCGCACGAATGTATTTAATAAAATGTCCTTCCACAAATTACACAAGATAGGTACCTTCTCTAATGTCATTGCGTGAAGCAAATCGAAGCCGAGAAAAGAAAAATGGGCCCATGGGTCCGCAATCGCGACACGCAATCGCAATATTTTTTCGCCCAAGGCGCGCGCGAATGTTTCTTTCCTCTTATTTATTTATTTTTTCTCAACTGTGCTTTTTACTACGACAAACTTTCGAGATAAGCGACGATCCTCGGCGGGGAATACAGAGAAGAAGGAAAGGAAATAGATAGAAGGGGCCTAGAAAGCCGTTTACCTGCACGCGCATTCCGACAGATCGAGTTTGTGGGAGCTAAAGCATCAGGCTAAGTAATTAATAGTTGATTGAAGCAAACGCGCCTACGGAGAAACGAACAGTCGGAGAGTGGCAAGTGAGAGAAGGATAGAAGTGTTAAGGGACGAAGGGAAGAGGGAGCAAGGGCGAGGCTGTAGTTAGCAATGAGGCAGATCGCGGCAGCGATACGAAGAACTCCGTGATAGCTTCTCGATAGCTCTGCACACCTTCCTTGCCCTCTTTCTCTCTCTCTCTCTCTTTCTCTTTCTTTCTCTGCGAGGTTTTTTCTCGTCTCCTTTATCCTCCCTTTACGCGAGAACGCGAGATTGCCGCACATTGAATGATAGCGAACGGAGAGTGGCGCTTCGCGTTAAATATGCATCGTTCGGGAGATAAATTGCGCCTTAACCAAGAGCCAGTCGGCCGGGTATTATAATAACCTAATAAAAGTGATTAATACGGGACCGCCGCGATATATTACCTTGTGGCACCGTCGGGGATGCGCCGTCGGGCAAGGTTATCCTGGCGTGAGACGTGGGGACGGCCAGCATCCTCTCGATGGACGGGATATTCTACTTCCAGCGACGCGCACCGCTGCTCCTAGACCCTGTGGTCGAGAATATGTGTTTCCACGTAGATATGTGTAGGTTCGTGTATACACATTGTGTGTATATGTGTGTGTGCGCGGGGCTTACTGTGGTCATGTGTGGCGACGTCGGTAGATGGTCGCGTTGTACCATTAATTTGTGAACAACCGACTTTCTGGCGGAAAATTAAGGGAACATCGCGGTTAGGTGGGACGAAGAATAAGAGAGTCGTTAACATCTTTTAGCTTCATGATAGAGAGAGTCGCGGTAGTTTATAACACATTAACCGCGATCCTCATTAAGATCTTTCGCGATTATAACTTCCTGAAAACAGGATTAAATAAACAAGACCCTTCAACACACTACAATATGATATTACAACGTGGGATTGTAACGATTTTGAAGTACCACCGTCGGTCCCTTACAGAGACAGTGCGCGGAGGTCGGACTGTCCCTTACAGAGACGGAAATACAACAATACAAAATATTCAAATGAAAACACGGACAATCGCGAAGTTGTTGAATTCCGAAAGCCGCACGAGGGACAACAATATACGAACGTTATTTTAACATTCATTTGAGTTCGCTGGCACAACGACGAAGTTCCATCAGGCTACGAATATTCTACGTCGCGCGGAGTGTAACCCGCTCGGGAACTTCCTCCTCCCGTCACGTCGCACTTTTTATTTCACCCTTTGTCAGATTTACATGCGCGACCCGCAGGTTCCGTGCTGTGTCGTTATTGCTTTTCGGCTTGTTCGTTACACGCCGTATACGAATGTTCCGGCAAAGTTTCCCTGAGGTGGATGTGCGTTTCCTCTCGCTCACTCCCTCCCCTCTTCAACCCTTTTACTCTTCTATTCATCGTAGAATCGTACCTTCGCTTACGATCCGACTCGATTGGCCCTCTCCGTTTACGGATCTCATCTTCCTTCGAGATCGCGCGTGGAACGAGTCACGATGACGACGAAGTGCATTCATCCGAGCGCGTTTTAGTGTGCACTCGTCCTAGGATCGCTCGTAAAATCCTGCAGAACCAATTTTTCCGGTCGCATCCCACCCATTCCTCCAGCGCGCTTCCCCGAAATAACGTCGATGCAAGAATAGAGGCAATTTTCGATTTGCACAATCGATGCGTCAGCCAGTGTGACTGTCGCAACCCGCGTAAATCGGACCCGCGTAAACCTGTGCGATATAAAAAGTTCCTTTTGCACAAATTAAACGAATTTGATAGGTTTTGCAAATTAGATTGCATGTAATCTTTGAAAAACACGCGTCATTGTAAAAAAAGACGTCGACAAACGTGTATAGATTTCTTATAGGACTCGTGTTATATAATTATACATTCTATTTTTTATTTTATAATATTTAGAAAGTGTCAGTTTCGAAGAGTTTTCATTATAAAACTGACATAATTTTTTCTCGTCAATTTAGTTTTATATTTATCCTTTTTAAGTTCATCAAAACTCATTTATATGAGCAACGTACATTATATGAATTTGTAAGGCTTACACATACAGAAAAGTATGTTCAAGAATTGTCAAATACTTCTAAAATTTATATATATTATATCAAACATGTGACGTGTAAATTATTGTATTTAGAAATGTTTTATATAATTTGAGATATTTTTCTTTCAATAAAAGAATTTCATAGAGATTGGATAAGAATTTATTATTAAAGAAAAGAATTTTCCTCCGTAAATACAAGAAGTTGGTATAAAAAAACCTATTGATCCTCCAGACTTTAATATTTTGAAGATGTTTTTTTTAAATGAATTTAGCAATAAGCATTTGAGATTAATTACCAAACACTCTGCGCTTCACCGTTTACGCGGATGATATCTATTTTATCCGTAAATGAGTTTATATCGCGAGTAGCGCGGCATGTGCATGCACGATGCATCACTTCCGTAATACCGGAAGATACGGCGCGCGAACTGGGTGTCGGCCTTCTTTCCGGCAGGGATCGAAAACTGCAGCTCGGCCACCGTAATTGAGCTGTTGATTGCAAAAATGGCTTAGAACGCGGCGTTTTACGAGCGTCGTTTCGGCGCCTTTCGCGCGGCGTCGGCATCTCGCTGTTTTGCGTTTTTATTTTCTGCTGTGAGAAAGAGAGAGAGAGAGAGAGAGAGAGAGAGAGAGAGACTGTTTCGCGCGAGCTGCAATTCGCCTAGCTTCTTATTGCCTCCGCAAATTGACCTAATTCTCGCTACGTGCTGCGGCTGCTCTATAATCTCTTTCAAGTCGTAGGAAATCTGATCGTCCTGGACGAAGCAATTTTCCGCGCGAGGTCACGCGACGGAATCCTCCGTACTTGACTGAAAAATACGTAAATGCTGAATAATTTTTATTTCTCTCGAAAGTTATCTCGATCTTTCTCTTCGTCTGTGTTTATTTAAGCGAAATAAGAAGATATTAAAAGGCTACATTAAATAAATTATTTTAGAAGATTCAATTTGCAATCATTCAGTCATTATAGTTACAAATGTATAATGTAAATTATTGTACTTAGAAATGGCTTGTAATTGGAGACAATTTTCTTTCGATAAAAAAATTTCTATTTGCAAAGATTGGATAAAAACTTATTGTTAGAAAAAAGTTTTCTATCCTAAATGAAAAGTCGGTGAAAACTACTGATCCAGATTTTAATTTTAAAGATCTCAAACGCGAAGTTGTAATTTTGATTCAAGTTATAAAACAGGTAAAACATTAAAGTTCAAAGCTTTTATTGATTTTCTTCAGTTGCTTACGCTCTTTTTCTTTACTTTCGACTTGTCGCACCTTCGTTCCAGACAAGTCGGAAGGTTGCGCGAGTAGGTAATCTCTGTGTCTGATTTATAGTTTTTAATTTGAGTCTCATTTCAACCCTCTTGTACGTCTAACGCGAGAAGAGCGCGGGGAGAATGAGAATGTCCAGGGAAAAAATTTGGACCAATCTCTTCAATCTTAAGTAGTACCGTTTTTCTTTGTCCATATCCAAAAGACAGAGATTTATTTTACAAGATTATACTGTTTACGTTAATCCAATAAAGTTTACATTATACTTTGAACATTTTTCTGTAAGTTTACGTTTTCGAATCCTTGTGATTTATAATCATCAAACTTTACATTTTTTTTTTAATTTAGAAAGAATCTTTATTTTCTTTTTATAAAAAAGAAAATGATTCTCTTTTGCAAAGAGAAAGAGGGAGAAAGTGCATTAAAGGATAATTATCATTAATTAATTATATAATTAAAATTAATATTTTGATGCTCATTTAACAAATCATAAATAATCTATCATGAGATTAATATTGTATTGATGTATTTTTAACGGAGCTTTTCAGTCTTTAAATATGTGACCTAGATTTTTCTTTTGGATTCTAATAGGGTCTAAAGATGTCTCTACATAACTTGTAAATCGCAAAACGTAATTCGCAAAGCGCAAAGAGAGAGAGAGAATGAAAATTTGCATTTGTTTTTTTCATTGTGTGCAGTTGGTTTTCATCTATGTGTATCTTGCGGTGATCGTCATTCTGCATCAGCATTTATATAGAGAATTATGCGAATTATGTAGAGAAACATCTTTAGAATTATTTATTTGCGTGTTTTTGCAGTTTCATCAATTTTTAAATTCACAAACTCTTTTACAGAGGAATATCAAACTCTCAAATTTTGAAGTATCGAATATGAATTTTGGATTTTCTGACTTGCCGATTTCCGCAGCTTTGATTCTTAAAAGTCCTCTACATAGAAATCATAGACGGTCGTAGAGTCTTAAGTCGTAAGAAACTGATCAATTCTAATCAAGTATTCTCCTTATATTGGATTGTGATTGGTTGATTTCCTATATGACTTAAGACTCCACGACCGTCTACAACTTCTATGTAGAGGACCCTTTATAATTCTAGTAGAACAAGTCGCGATTATGGCGGAAGATCGGTGTGCACAGATGGCGAACGCGTTTCCTCCAACTCTTCGTGGTACTCCGTTCTCCATTCTCGTTCGTGCAAGCCACGAGAGTGACAGCTTCTGCCTTCCTAGAAGCGGACGAGGGTCCGACAAGAGCGTGTCGGTAATCGTCGTTCTTGGATGATTGCAGCGTTCGTCTGTGCGAGGCGGCGCAGGTGTCGCAAGATTCGCACGTTCTAACTGGATATGGGCTGGCATTATCCCGCAGGAGACGAGAGAAACGATGGGTTCTCTGGCTATCGTCGGCTTTGCCCGTTTTTCCGACCGTTTCACCGTCAAAGGGCGTTGGAAAATGGACGCGATAACTCTCGTGCCGACAACGAGACTTTACGACGTCGTTAAATTTTGTTACCTATGTATCGCCACGTCGATATTTTTGATAATGCAATTGTGTTGTACTGCGAATCCTATTTTAACTTTTGCATCGCGCCAGTGATAATTAATATTAATTAAATTGGCTCAATATTTATATAATAGTAAAATCTCTCATTTGGAATCAGGTCGCTTTAATATTAATTATTATCGATACATAAGAGTATGTAGAATTCTTATTTTATAATGAAGTTAATCTTTATTTTATAACGTTTTATTTTTTACTATTTATTTTAGCTATAATACAATAAGAAAATGCTATCTTTATCCGAAGCGGATCTTCGTACCTAATTATATTTTCTGTGAATTTATATAATTTCCGATTCAAGCAAACTGTGTGTGCTAATTATTATTTATTGGTTTCGAAACAGTCTAAATTGAGAAGCTGGAGTACCTAATGTCACAAATTGACAAGCAGTTTAACATTATTGTTAATAAGCATCTTTAAAACAGCTATAATATATCGGCAACGATGCTTAATCGAATAGTTATTATTATTTAAAAATTTGATTTTAATTCAATTTTTAACGAAAAAGGTTTAATTTAGTTTGTATTTCCAGCATTTCAAATGTTCATATTTTTACACTTGCACTTTGTGCCAAGTATGATCATGGGCATGGAAATGTGTAGAATTTTGAAAGCTTTAATTATAATTCCATTTAGAAGGCAGAAAGGCATGACAGGAACGATTCCAGAATATTCCGACAATTTGACAGAAACGTTCAGACAAGTTGTTAGAATAAAGTAGGATATTCTTTTTCTCTCGTCAGCTTGAAACATTTTCTCTCAGGTTTGTTAATTTTCTCAACAATGAATTATCTAGAAGATAACACTTCTGTGTATATTCCTATGTATACATGTTAAAACTAAAATATTTCATTAAAATATTCATGCTGACTTTATTTCACGAATAAAATCATACGGATTCCTTGAATGGGTTTCCATCCAAGGAACTTTGAAATATTTTTGAAATCTTCATATTTTATTTGAAAAAAAAAATATATATATAATTGTCTTTTGAATATTTCGATTTTCGAAATCCAGAATTAACTCTTCAACTTGTTAAAACACTTACATGGAAAGAACGATTTTGCTGAAATATCTAAAAATAGATAGATATATACAGATCTGAAAATATCAAAATAGGAAACTCAAACTTAGAAGCAATACTACAAAAAATTTCATGTTCTAAGCAATCAGCTTGAGCGTTTCGCATATTTCATAGTCCAATAAAATTATTTTTACATCAGTATCTATAGAGTAAAATTTTTAAATACTTTAACCAAACCGTAGTTTCCATGTACGTCTTCAAACCTAATTTGTCTCAATTTTCATATCTGTGCCCTCTTATGAGCATTGGTCGAACATTAATTTCCGTTGAGAGCAGAATAAAAAATGACGACGGGTTAAATGTCATCACTCGGAACGGAAGTGGAAGCAAAGCAATGAACCATCCATCTGACGCGATGGCGTCCACTTCTGAGATAAATCTCGCGGTTCCCTTGCTCGCCCACTCCCGCGGCCTCGCTTTAATGCACCGCCGTTACTTTTAATATACTAATCACGCCGTAACGTATTTTCACGTGCGCGCGAAATTCGCCCCGGGGCGAAATTTCACGTCGGGGAGTAATTTCCCCGTACGCCGATATTTCACGCGCGTGCCCTGGGCCAAGATTGGCTCGATTCTCCGTCGACTCCCTCTCCCGCCAACTCTCACATTCTTTCCCCTTTTTTTTCGTCTCTCCTTCGACCGCGCCGTTCCTACCTTTAGTCTTTCTTGCCTTACCTCCGGCTTCCTTTTCGGCCGGAAGTAGCATCTCTACTGTCTTAAGTAGCCGTAAAAGAGACGCTCGCCTGTGGAATTCGTAAGAGCACCTTGCTCGTTCCTTCTACGCTTTGCTCGATTTTCTCTCTCTCTCTCTTCATTCATTCTCTTTCTTTTTTATCTCATTCTCTTCTTCCTGGCGAGCTCGCGCGAATGTCAGGAACGGCTGGGACGGAATTTCAAACGCGAGGTCCACCTTCTGTTCCTTTCACATCGACACGAATTACGTATGTGTAGATCATTCTAAACTGGCGGTTTATTTCGGTTTATTTGATGCTATGCCAAGTTTGAGTTCGTCAGATTACAGAAGTTTCAAGTAAATCAGAATTCTTACGTGTAATCTTTACGTTCTCATTGCAGAAATCAATAATTTGCTGTTGATTTAATAATGTACGACACTGTTTAACACAAGTAAATGAAGAAGATCATATTTGGACATAAAGAGAATCTTATCGTCTAATAATATTTTTGTGTGAATCGTAAAATTTCTGGTTCAAGCAAGCTACCGATTATTTGTCGCTCTTGAAACACAGTTCTAAATTGAAACTGAAATATGTAATATCATAAATTAAATTGACAAACAGTTTAATAATAATGATGCTAATAAGCATCATTAAAATTCTATAAAGAATTATTCAATTATTTATCAATTTAATTTGTGATACGATTTATTAATTTAATTTGTGATGTAATATTACTCCAACTTCAATCTAGAACTGTGTTTCAAGATTGATAAATAATAGACGCACAGTCTGCTTAAACTGGAAATTATAAGATCCACGCAAAAATATTATTAAGCAACAAGACTGACTTTGATCGAATATGACCTTTTTCACTTTATTTTTGTTGAACATTTCTCGATCGATTTTTACTTACTATTAATTATTTATTTAATTCATATATATATATATATGTGTGTGTGTGTGTGTTGTGTGTGTGTGTTTTATATAAAATACTCAAACACTCCTTCCGGTTCCAATTATCAAATATCAGAAAATTGTAGTCTCCGTTTCATACTCAACCGCATGCTCGAACAAAACTATCGATACCTGAAAGTATCCCTATCCGATGGAAAAAAAAACGCTCCGCGCGTTTTTCCAGAACGTTGCCTACGGCCATCACAGGAACGGATAGAAGTCGTATATATTTATGAACGCGTATGTTATACTCCGTTCGCTTTTTCCATGGCATGATTTCAAAGCAGCCGCCCTGTTTCCACCTACTCGTTTCCAGTGATCGCGCAAAAAAAAGACGTATTTTTCTATCTCTCCGTATTATTCGCTGGCATTTTAATTTCAATATTGCGGCCGAATTGCGGTTGACCCATAGCAACCCGCGAAACATAGCAAGCAAACGAAATTTGATCGATCTATGAATTGCTTATCGTGCTTTAAACCTTTAATTCATGCTGTGTTTATCGCATATTTAAAATACTAAATGCAACCGTCTTTAATTTTAGATCTAGTTACAGCATATCAATATTGCACAATTATGAACGATATGGCATACAAATATAACTTTAACGACAAATTTAAACTTAAATCTAATTAAAAAATCTTTTAATTAAAAATCTTATAATGGAAATATATATGTAGAAATATATAAAAAATATATAAATCGAAATAATATAGGATAAGATTTACGATGCGATCAATTAAAAAGAATTTAAGAAAGTAGATATACGAAAAAAAATAAATACAAAACTTTATATTTTAATTAATTTTAATTGTATTTTATTTAATATATTTAATGAGAATCTTAATTTTATCTTTAGATAAAACAATATTCTAGACTCCTTTCACTTTTTCATTCTACAAATCTTTTGACCGAATCAGACTTGATTTTTTTCTCGATGGAATTCTGATTAAACTCTTTTACTGCAACTTTTTAATTTTGAATTTTCAATATCTCGCAATTAAGACCGATATTAAAACTTTCTTAAAGTAAATTCTACTTCAAATTTAAAAAAAGAAGAAGTTTTATCTATTTATCAAAGTGTAGTTTATTTCGCTTTAAAAAATTGTAATTTACGTATATGTTTTTATCAAAAGATGGATGTAATCCGTTTTGCATAATTATTCCTCAAACGGAGTAATTCGCGATACAGTTCCGCTCTATATATCCTATATGCAACTATGCATGTAGTTATGACAAAGTGAACTACATACCGGATATAGGAAAAGCCGGTAAGATCGATCGTCTCTGTAATCCTTTTACAATGTTATCGCTTGACAGCGCCGACACGGGAATATCGGAAACGGGTGAAAAAACGAGACGTGTGCGATATGTCCGTTTCGCGGTTTACTTCCACATGGGAACACGGGAGTGAGCGAAAAGGTCGGGAGGAAAAGAGAAAGAGAGGGAATGCGGCGAGAGATAGAGATGGAGAAAGACAAGAAAGACAGCACGTACGTCCGACGTCGGTCGAGTCTGACGAAACTTTACTCGACTCTGCTCCGGGAATATCCCGCGGAAACGGAGGATTAATTCTCCGTCGGAAGTTTCTGACGTCTCGAACGTTCGAACCGGGCAGGGGAGAAGCGTTTAAAGTATTATCCTCGAGACGGTTTCCCGATGCCTGGTCGAAGCCGTAGGAGATGGCGGAATATCGAGACGCGAGCTTGATATCGACCAACTCATTCGGTAGAAGTAACATTTAATGCTGTCTAATACATTCCTCGAAAGTAGAGATTATTGTCCAGTAAGGTTTGTCCACAGAATTTGACAGCGCGATTGTAGCGAAACATATGTAAAACGATTTGCGTGAAGGTTTGATTTTTTTTTTTTTTTTTTTACAAAGAATGGGACGATGCTACGTTTGTCTACGAAAAATTCTGCAATAATCAATAATTCTTCACACAATTTCTGTTTACTATACAGTCTTATCTTTATTTGATAAAGGACTCCGCACTAATTATTATAATATTGGGAAATCTTGTTCCGCGCGCGATGAAATGAGTTTTTACATATACGATATAGCTTATAATATGATGAACAAAAAATGTCATAGATACAAGGCTCAATAAAGGGTTGTTTTTGAGCTGTGATGTATCAAAGGTATATTACTTGTGCTTACAAAGTACCTTTGATACATCAAGTACCTTTGATAGCTCAAAAATTATCCAGTATTGAGCCTTGTATATGACATTTTTTTATTCATCACATATAAGTTACATTATACGTAAAAACTAATTCATTTCCTCAGGAATTATCTAATTATCCATATAATTAGTGTAAGGTCTTTTAATTGAAAAAATATTAATACAAAAATTAGAAAAAAATTAAAATTTTTACGAAAGCAAGGAAAATTTTTTTAACATTTTTTCACAATACAAAAAGGAATGGTTTTGCTGAAGTATCTAAAAATTTAATTATGTATAGATATAGATTTGAAAATAATTTTGTTTAAATTATCGAATAAATATGATGTTGGACGTAGGAACTGGTTGCTAGAATGTTAAAACTTTTTATAGCATTTTTACAGCATTCTCATCATGCTTGAATTTCCTATGTAGTTATTTTATGTAGGAAACCGTTCAACAAAATTATTTTCAGATCTATGTTCTAAATTTTTAGATACTTTAGCAAAATCCTTTTTTCTGAGAAGTACTTATACTTTTTTATAATGATTATTAATGATGTACATTGTAATTTTTATTATATTTATTATCTTTATATCATGAATAATTGATCTTTTAAAAGATTTAGGAGAATAACATAGAACATTACAATATTAACAAATGCAGAAAATTTTTATTTTTGCTGCATTTCTACATTTTTTTAATAGATTAAAATAGAATAAAAAGAAATGATTAATTTTCTACATTACCTATAAAATTCATTGTATTTTAAGTTTTAAAAACATGATTACATTGAGTCATTTATTTTAAATCACTCATTTTGATTTATTTTCAGTCAAGACAAAATTAAATTAACTTAAGATATTTAATCATAGTTCATCTTTTCTGTCGTATCTTATCATTGAGGAGAAGATGTAACGAAGGTGCTATAGTTGGTCGCCTTTAATAGGGGTTAATTCCGTAAGGACCTATCCATCGCGTCATTAATTAAACCACTGCGCGCGATTTACGCCTAATAAATATCTACCGGCGTCTAATATCAATCTGCCAGACATCAATCATAAGGGCAATGGATCACGCGATGACTTAATTGCGATCGGATCGCCTGCACCCTTCTCGTGACGCCACCCTTCCGTGCGAGCGACTACGTCGCTCGTCGACATCCCCGCGGACGTTCGTCATTAGGTCGCGACTTATCGAGACTGGCACACGTCCTTTTCGCAGCCCTTTTCAACTATCCAACTTGAGGAAGACTCCACGTAAGACTCTTATCGGTTCCGACCATGCCGGAGCGGATCCGTCGAGCGACGATGTTAATAATAATCTTTTTCGACGGGTGCGCGTCCTCCTCATCCTCTTCGCCACGGCTTAAGATGCATATAAATATTTCCGAGGCCTTGAAGAGCGAGGATTACCGCATGTGAAAGGGCGCGCATCGCTCTTGCTAGTGGCCCTTTGTCAGCTCGCGCTTATTCCGCGGCTCTCTTGTGCACCACAAGAATAATAAGGTGAGAATGACTGCGGATTGCAAACATTTATTATTACTGTTTAACCTCTCTAGATTTATAATAAGTGTATTCTTTCTTTATTTGTAATATCGCGCGCGCGATAATGCGCGTAATGTATGCTTTATATTTATAAATGTTCCTTCATGCTGATAGAACATGTTATCTCAGTAAAGCACAGGAGGATGCAAAGCTTATCTTATTATTAGGCACAATTAATTGATATAATATAATTATAGTGTAAACTAAAATTTATAAATGTTAATGTTTCTTTAAATTTTATTATATAATAAATAAATGTTTATCAAAATTAGATATTTATCGCGATTGCGTTAAGTATGTTCTTGCATTTATTTTTGCATATGTAAGATTAAATTTGATCAATCAAGTTCCAGAGAGATTATAAATACCGAGTCGCTCCGGCGCAGAAAAATGTGAATGCGAGCAAGGGACTGATTATTATTCACTGAGAGTCATTGTAATGGCACCCTTCATGGGGTTCTCTGTTTTAATATTCGTCACTGCAGATCCCCTTCTTTCTCCTTTAACCCTGTAGCGATGCAGCGGGGGCCGTCCGCCTCTCGAGCCATAAACTCGAAATATTTATTTCGAATGCGACCTGTAAAGTACGCGGGGCCCCGCCATTACAAGTCATTTTCATGGGGCCTTCGAGATCAAACGAGCTGATATTTACGTTCTATGCCTTTATACTCGTGTATCCTCGGCAGGCCCGAGTGCGCTGCCGGTTCCGCGATGGTCCATCAAAAAAAAAAAAGAGAAAATAGAAAGAAAAAGGATCGATCATCTTTGTCATTACTCTACAAAAGTTTATGCTGCATTCCATTAATTGACCGCACGCGAGCGATTGAGATGAAACCTGTGAGATAGGAAATTTATATTACAGTAAGTCTGAGTTCTTGAAATTATAAGTACTGTTTTTTTAATGTTTTAAATGATCATTATTGCTGCAATGTTGTAATTTAAACTTAATTATACGACATAAATTATAACGATGGAATTATAATATAATATTATTAATGTAAGATAATTTTTATTTTGAATTGTTTGTCGAAAGACAAATTACATAAAAATGTATGTACATAAACAATGTATGTATGTACATTCGCATATTGATTTTTAAATTATTAAACTATTTCTGCTTAATGATAATTTTTAACTTGCATTTGCGTGGTTTACAATATATTTAACTGATAATATTAAATAGTTACAAAATCTTTAATGAAGTTTCTATAAAAACAAGATACATATCTAAGAAGTATGAAGCATATTTGAAGATTATATCTGAAATTTTATATTCCGTAGTTCATATTTTTCAACACAAATGTACTAAAGATATTGGAAAATGGAACGGAGAATCAACGAGCTAAAAGCCGCGAGATTCTCCCTTGTTCTCAAGAAATGATCGATAGCGTCGAATTGAGCGCGAGAATCGGAAATGCAGTACTCTCTGGCAAGGATTCGCGGAGGCGTACAAATTCAATGAGAAGTAGGTCGATTCTCCTGTTTTTCGACAGTAAACTACTATATTTTATTTCGAACCGGATGGGTCGGTAACGCCTGTTTTGAAGAAATTCGTGCATTACCTTGCCGCCGTTAGTTTTGACTCCTGTTACGAGTAACGTAGCTCTGTTGCCCAAAGAAGTAAACATTTCAACTCGAATTCAATTGAGATATTTATGAGACACCTTTTGAATGTTTTCCAGAAAGCATAGATTGCGGCAAAGTGCCGCATTTGGTGAATACAATATGAAATTCAATTTTTCTACTGCCTCGTTCAGAATATAACTGAAAATCAGCAATTCACGCAATTTTTTCATTTCACAACTTAGAAAAAAATTTATGGAACGCATTATATTATATTTTTTTAAATTCAGAATTTAGTAAATTTTCTTCTGTTTAGAACAGATCAAATTTCTCTTGTGTCATCATTCTAAAAATTTTATTATTAAGGTAAACGTCTCCCAATGACATTTACACATAATTTATTATTGTTAATGTCAAATGCTCTTTTTATTATAATATTATAATTTAATTATATTTAAAAATTACAATTCAATTATAATATTATATTAAAAAAACATTTGAGATTAATAATAAATTTTGTATGAATGGTCGGATATAGATACATGTCCGGTCACTAAGCGTTTACCTTTCTACTTCAAAAATCATTCCAAATACTACTATTTTATTATACTATTCATACTATTTAATGTAAACATGCAATTATAATTATGAGTAATCCAACTCTATTTGTACAATTCACATTTTTTGCCGCCAACACTTTTTCCGGGTTTCATCCAAAATACATTATCCGAATTCGCCTCAAGTCTTTGTAACTATCCATAAACAGCAAGCTTTCGTAATGGTGCTCATGCATCAGGACGGATAAAACCAGCGAGGTTTTCAGCCACACGAGGGCATCGCGAAAAAGCAGCATAATATTTA
This sequence comes from Acromyrmex echinatior, assembly GCF_000204515.1. The sequence goes on along the minus strand of NW_011627611.1, from coordinate 383,055 downwards.
ATATCGTCATAAAAATGTGCATTTATGCACATCGAAGACAACACCGCATTCAAGCGGGATACGGATCGTGGGAGGAGAGGGGACAATTAGAGGAAAAAAGGATGAGAGGAAAAGATCGGAAAAAAAGGGAGCGAAGGAGCGACGCGAGACAAAGCGGAGCCGGCATGTATTATTTCGCTCGAGGCGTTCCGCATTTTTATTGTTACAACCTCGACTTAACATCGCGGAGCATAAAAGTCATGCTACTACCGGCCTATCGCCGATTTGCATCTGTAGACCGGAAGAGACCATCCTCTCGTTCTCTCTCTCTCAGCAAGCTACAATTCGTACCTAATATACGACAGAATATTGCCGAGATAAAAGCGCGATGCGAAGGAACTGTAAATCTCATGATCGCGCGTCGCCTGTATTTTATTTATATGTATATGTGAGTGCGCGTAATTGCGAGAATTTTTTTTACGTCTTACGTCGGCAGCCTGTGTGTACATTAAATGCAGGAAATGTGTTACAAATTACAAGCAGTGCGATTATAAATTAATGATGAAAAAAATGATAAAAATTAAAGCCATCTCTTAATAATCGCACGCGTTATGAGTCGAGTAAAATAATCCAATAATTATGGAATTTCAATTATGGAATTATTTATTTCCAATAATAAACGATAACTAGAAATCGTTAATTAGGAGTTAAAAGATTTTTTCTACGTCTAAAAGTTGAAATGAAATAATTTACTGATTATTTACATTCATAAATTAAGACGTTTAAATTCAATTTACTCTAAAATTATGTGATCAAGACAGAGAGAGAGAGAGAGAGAGAGAGAGGGGGGGGGGCATTTAATATAGCAGAGTACTGTAAATGACTACATTCGCTTTTCCGCACATTCAGTCTGTACTCGAGAAGACTTCAGTACAATCTCGTGATGTTCTCTTTTTCCTTAAGAAATACCGCTCCCTTTGCTTAAAACTTTCTATCGAGACGAGTGTTTCTCGGATTAACGTGGACTTTTGTCGTCTTAATTAGCTTACGGGACACACGGTGGATGCTGCTCATACGGCCGATGGTATAAGAGCATGGCAACTGCAGCGTCTCGAGGTCATCTTCTCAGTAATCTGTATGCACTCCTAATGAGCCCGGCTGTAGGAAAGCAACGCTTATGTTAAACTTGACTCCGGCACGCCGTTTTTTTTCTGTACCTTCCTCTCTCTTTCTCTGCCCCCTTTCTTTCTCTCGAATCCTCCTTTTGTGGACCTTTTTTTCATTTGCGTTGCCTGCGCGCATACATTTTCTTTTATTTCGTCTGCCTGGACGAAAGCGGTAGAGAGAGTGGTATATAATCGATTTAAATTGAAGAAGTCTACATAAAGATCGGTAGTTAATTCACGCCGCCATGGTTCACGATGTGCGATAAATCGCGACGCATACCATGCGACATATAACCTTGAAGAGTGGATGTTTTGCGAGTTTAACGATGGCAATTTATCCATTTTATTTAGCAAATTACTGCTATTATGCAACTTTAAGATTGTAAGCTAAATTCTAAATTTTATAGATTTTAGACTCTTAATAACCCCAATAGTCAAACCTAGAATAACTCTTGTCGTGTCTCATTTCATATTTGATTGCATAGACGAGATCTTTTAAATTTTGTAGAATTTTCGAAGATTTATTGCCACTTTATATTGCATTATTTATATTGTGTAAGCTCTAAAGATTTTATTTTTCCTAAATTCTTGTGAATCTATAACACTTCACTTTCACAGAGTATATTCTCCATTCCACTGATGATCCGTTCAGTACACGATCAGCTGTTATGAGCGTTGCATTTCTCCTCTCGACAAAGCAATTATTTATCCCACGCCGCGCCGTTTCGAATGGTTCGCAACCCAGAGTCTGCCCGAGTCGGTCTCACAATTCCCAGCCGGAAGTGGCAGAAATCGCTTTCGCAGGCTTACGAGAGCCATGGGCATTTCCACGAGCTCGTTGGCCGTTTTTCACTGGTTCCTACCAGCAGTGTCGGCGGCGACGGTGCTGATGGAGGGTTGGGAGTTGACGCCACAGGGGTTGCCGGTGCTACTTTCGTTATTTATGAGCGACGATATAGCCACTCTTCTTGCCTTCGCGAACCCCAAAGCGCCGCAGTGCTCCCTTTCCTCACTTTCGGGTGTTCGAGGTCAAACTTCGGTTTCCAGAGCAGGCGTAAACACCTCCCACGAAATGAGATCCGCTAGTGTTATACTGTTATTGCCCGTCTCGCAACTACCACATCATTGAAATGAAATGGGACTCCCCTTTTTGAACGCATGCTAAATCGAGTTACGACACGTTAAACGTTCAACATTCCCTTAGGTATCTCATTGTCAGTATAACTTAAGGTATAACATATCATGATTAAAGATTGACGAAAAATTCATCGCAATAAATATTCATATGCTATAAAGATATATGCAATAAAATATGAAATTACATATTACATACAATAATACACAAATTATATACGATAAAATGTGAAAGTAAAACATGAAATTCTTATTTTCTTATGAACAAAACTGTTTTATAATGTAATTGTAAGAGTTATACATCAAACACTTTGTTTCATTCTTTTCTTCTTGTCATTCGGCTTTATTTAATCTTTCTTTATGGTTTTCCAAGCGAAAAGAGTTTAATGTAATTAAATAGTAAGTATTTGAAGAAGCATGGAGTAAATATAAATTACACAATTTAAGATACACAAGCTAATCTTTACTGAGTAGCGCGCAGTTTCCTTAGTCTTCAAGCTAGGGAGCGTGTTAGAATTCACAAAACACGACTGTGCCTTCGGCGTTTTGCTCAAAAGCAGATTTTTTTCTTAAAAAGTAAGAAAATGTGGATAGATATTTATAAAAATCTTTTAATTCTTATTTTATCTCATCTTAAGAATAAAATAGACATCCGATCAATTTAATTCTTTTGAACAATCAGAATACGATACTTTCTTTTGAAAATCATACTTGGTATTAGATTTATAATGCATTTCGTAAATTAACAATTTAACTATTAAAAGAACAATTTGCTGAAGTATACTTAAAAATTTAGCTATAAGATACAAATTTAAAAATAATTTTATTAGACTGAAATAATCATTTAGGTCGCTCAAGATGACTGCTAAAATTGCACTCATTACACTTGAACGTCCTATATAATTATTTTAATATTTCATCAAAGTTATTTTCAAATTTGTATCTTATAGCTATTAACTTTTTAAGTACTTCAGCGAAACTATTCTTTCCATGTACATTTATTTCTTAATTTATATGTTTCGATATTGACATTTTATTAAACATTTACGTAATTATATACGTAATAACAATTATCTCTCTTTGTTGCAGGTAAGTTGCTATGGATGATTAGTGACAGTGAAAATCTGGATTCCTACAAAAATACGGTATGATAAATAAAATAATATTTAATTTAATAGCAGAATATGTTATTTGAGCTAATTGAATCGGTCAGTTTCATAAAACCGGAAATTCGAGAATGTATAATGCGCTAGATAAAAATAAAAAAAAAAGAAGGATTACATCGATCGCACCTTCTTCGCGCAGATTCATCTCAGCGTCTTTCTCTTACTACCCGCCGCGTCCGCCCCATTCCTACTTCATCTCGACTCGCGCCCGATAAAAAACCAGCGGCGATCGTGTATGGGGTTAATTTCACTTCGGCCTTCCATACACACGCACGACGTTCCACGCTGATGGATTTTCACCTCTCACCCCTGCCGACTCATCCGGCGTTAATTATACGGGGAATGAGGACGAGTGCGCGAGGAATGCCCGGATACGCCGTTGAATTTATGACATCGACGGAGACGGACATGCAAGACGCGCTATGTAAGACAACTCCGCGGCGATCTCGAAGAAATCAGCGGCGATTAGGCGCGCGTGGATAATTTCAGCGATTACGCCATAATTAGGCGTTCTTCGACGTGAATGCGATCGACGTAGCGGATCGCTATCCTCATCGTAAACCATGTCGGATCGGTCTTAATTAGTAATGCTGTTGCTATCCATGTTCAAGTCAATGCACAGACACATGGTAATGGTACTTAATACCATGATATGGAATGTCATGGTAATCTTACATCAAAGAATGAAATCATGTTTTCTTTGTTAAAGATATACTAAAAGCAATAATTATTGCCGAATGGGATTTTTAATGTTATAAGTCAGTACACAACTCTTTCACAACTTAATTTTTATCATGTTAATAATAATGATAGCAGTTTTAGATTATTCATAGTTAGGCATATAGTTGAAATACTTTTATTTAAAAAATAGTATTTGTAAGATACTGTATTTTGTACTTTAACAAAGCACATGAAAATATTTTGTATTTTGTATTTCATGGGAATATATAAAAGTAATTTGTATTTTGTACAGTATTTCAGTATTAATGACAAAAGATTGAAAGTATTTTGTATTCCAAATACAAAAATTGACAATTAATCTTATTATTTGTATTACAAAATATAGAAAGCTTTCAATTTTTCGATTTTAAATATAAGATAAGTAATACTTTTTTATATGTTCCGCTGAAATAAAAAATAAAAAATAAAAAATGCACTTGTATTGTGACTACTATTGTGACTTTATTTAAATAAAAGTATTTTGAATACATGCCCTTAGATCATTCTAATCTTTTCTGAATTTAAAATATCTTTATTCTAAATCATTACTTTCTTATTACAGTTGCTAACGATGATATTTTATTTTTCTATCCAGCAAATTGTTTAAACCTATCAAGTATAACATATAATAATAATCATAATAAAGAGTACGTTCAGCATGATTGATTCTTGTCTTTAATTATTCGCTAAATCTTAGTGTACAACTCAATCATATTAAAGAATCACTGATTTATTTCTTTGCTGAACGTAGCTAATGTCTCTGCAAATACACTCTGGTGCCATATTCGTTACTTTCCAATTTCCGACATTTTCTCAGATAATAGAGAGTTTTTGCATCGTTTATCCAGATACGGTGAACGCTAAGATTATGTTATCTTCTTCTTAACAACTAATTAAGAAAAGGATAAAGTGACTTTAGCGTTCACCGTATCTGGATTCACGTTATTGCAAAAACCCCGTAATAATTGCGTACAAGCTATTTATCATATATAGTATTTTTGCAACATCATGTCAGCTTTAAATTCAATTCGGAGGAAGTGACCGGGAACAAACGTATTTCCAAATTCCCATCGGAAAAGTCGGAACATGTCGGCGCCTTCCGACGCGTCGTTCGACATCGCGAGCGCGATGGCATTCGCAACGGCAAAGAGCGGTAAAGAGCGCGGGCGCACAACGTGTGACGCAGCACAGCGCGGTACAGACACGACACGGTACAACACCGCTTTCGTTCGGCATACTGCAAACGGGATGCTGCGCACGCGGTGTCGGTTATATTACACGTCGGTATAACGCGCGCGTGATTTATGCCGCATGGCGAAGCGCGGCATTAAATGGATCATCCGACGTCCGACGTACGGTACACACGCGGCCGGCAGTCACCTACGTAGAAATCCGCGATTTATAACGCGGAGCGAAGGGCAGCGCGTATATTTCCCGCGCATCCCTATTGCCTCTTCCCCTCTTTCGTCTCTCCTGCCACAGCTCCTTTTTATCGCAGCCACGATTGTTGCGGCACCGCGTCGCACCGCCCGCGTCCCGGACGCGCGATTGCATTCGACACCGTCGTGTGTCCATTGTCGGCAAGATTAACAATCGTGGGTCTGATTAAACGACACTCGATGCTCGCACTCTGCCAGGAATTTCTGGTGTTTGAATCTCCGATGTGTTTTTTTCGATGAATTTATCTGCTTGCACTTTTGAATAAGACTCGGAGAGAGAGAGAAGTCGAGTAATTATCAATTAATGTTAGGAAAGTAAGAGGTCAAGGTTCAAGTAGCGTTGGTTTTTTTTTTCAATTGTGATTATTTCGTTATCCCATGAAGAATTGTAAAATAAATAGGAGCATAAAATAATCTTGATGACATTCGATTTAAAATAAAAATTTTAAATTTAAATTCTATTGCTAGATATAAATAATATTGAAAATTGCAATTCGAAATTTTTGCGATCGGAAATTTAACGAGATTTATCAGGAAATTTGTGACCGAAGAAAATCGTGTATCGCTGGCGTATCGTGGGAAGTTGCATTCAGCCGGAATGGAAAGTCCGCGTCAAACAAGTATTGAAGATATTACGCTGGAAAAGCATAGCCGGCCAAGAGAGAAGTCCACGTCGACATATAACCGACGAGGATGATATTTTGCAGCCGATAATCGCATACATAGGAATCTGCGATTTACAACACAATGGTCGTAGGGCAACGCGCATTTCCGCATCTCCGCTGCTGTGAGATCTTCTTATTGTACCTACCGCTTCTTGCAGCTGTTCCCATAAGTGGTGGTGTCGGCTTTCGCCAATCGATCGAGCGTATCTGGGAACTCTGTCGTTGAATTAATTATGCGCTTTCACAACTCTCCAAATTTGTAACAGTACACACAGTATACACAGGTATTACAGAGATCGAGAAGAGCTGCGGGAGATCAAAATAATATCGTATCATTTATATCAATTCAAAATCTTCCTTCTTCGCTACAGTATAAAAATTAATTGATCTTAAGAAACTCGTACATTCTTACGTAAACCTTTATTTTGTGTTTTTTGTGTAGTTTTTTTATTTTTTAGTTATATTCAAGTTAATAATATTTGTAGGGATAATTTATTAATCTATGTTTAATATAAAATATACTTGAATCAATTTTTTAAGACAGTTTATAAAATGACAAAAATTGTGTAAGTAAAAAAAAATCATTATGTCTATTTGAATGTGATGGTAAAGGATCTTCTTCATATTTTTACAAAAAATTTGATTTCTTCAAGTCTATTTAGAGCATTTAGACTTTCAGTTTTTTAGACTTTCAGTTTTTTAGACTTTCCGTTCAGAAGTCTCTTTCTATGAATATATCTCCTAAGCAGTACTCACTCAGAGAAAAGGTTTCTTTGATTTAAAGAAATGTTTCTTTGCGGTTAAAGAAAAATTTCGTTTATTTGTGAATGTCATTTCTTTGATTTAAACAATATATTTTTAAATAAAATAAAATTTATTTGATTTGAACATAATTTCTTTAAATCAAATAAATTTTATTTGATTTTAAAAAATAATGTTTAAATCAAGGAAATGAAGAAACGTTCACAAATCAAAGAAATTTTTTCTTTAACCGTATAGCAAAGAAACATTTCTTTAAATTGAAGAAACCTTTCTGTAGATGTTCCTTACGTTTTCGTAAATGTTTATCACAAATACTTTTCTCCTGCTTTAGAGACGTATATCTCTGACTTCTTAAAATCGTTTTAAAGTGAAAATCACAAATATTTTTAACGAAAACTGCTTTAAAATTGAATTTTCGTTAAAAATGAGGATCTTGCGACAAACATTTCGATAAATTCTTATTTCTATACTATTGTTCCGTACGTTTCACATTAAGAACAATATTATCGACGTACAACTGTGGCATGAAATTCTAACTGTCAGCGACGTCTTCAGAAACACGATATCGATGCAACGCGACACGTCGCCACCAAGATCTCTCGGGCTTTCCGTTTCGCGGCCGTGTCGACCTCGTTCGCTCTGGCCGCGCCTTTACGCGCAAAACGGTGACGCAGGTGACCTCTCACCATGCAGAAAACCTGTTTCTCACGTTTCAATTTTTCCGCAAGTCCTGTAACAGTACGCGCTGCACACACGGTTTAAGGGTTAAGGTCGTTCTCGTGCTCGTGGCCGGTCCGTTACTATCCGCTTCTTCGGTACCTTAGATGCTCACCGCCCGTCGACCGCTTCCGTATAGTAAATCATCGTGCCGACGTTCTGCGTCGATCGCTAATTTAAATATCAATTCGCTTCCCGTGCGATCTTTACCGTTTACAATTTCCGCGTTACGAGTGCGTTACACGTTAATTTAATATTTATCTTTCTTGTTGTGGAGCAAATCGTTGCTTAGAACAGATTTGTTCAGAATTCAGGAAAGAAACTTGCTTGATTGTATCAATGTTGAGCACCGCATTGTTAATGTGTTATTGTTTGCTTAAGACTGGTTCGCTTTTATCCAGTTTCTCGTGAGGTGACAATCTAGGATGTCACATTGAAGAGAATTTGCAAGTACGTCAATATCAGGTTTCTCGAGGACAACCGCTTTCATGTTAAATGCACATTTAATTAAACGTTGCAAGCGTGGAAATTCTGGCGTTTAATCATTCTGGCGTTTCCCAGTTTACCTCGAAACAGTCGAAAAAGAGTCTGGTTGCATTAATTGAAATTCTGGTTGAAAACGGAAACAAATCAAAATTTTCTGATTTAAATCTATCATAATTCTAGTTGAGATAACCCGAGTCCTGATCGATGTTGGCACTTATTTGGAATTGTAAAAAGATTACAAGTTGAAAAGAATCATGCTTTCTCCATTATTAAAGCTAAATTGTTCGATTGCGCGTACGATTTCACAGTTTCGACGATATTCACGTATCGACGGTGAAATGTTTTAGGAACCAGATTGGTTGTCAAAAAGTGCAAGGTCGTATCGCTAAAAGCCTCGCCGGACGGGCCCAAACGATGCCCTCGGAGGACGCTAAGTGCAGTGTCTCCGAGGTGCAGCAGCCGCCGCAGCCTGGGAGAAGGATGGAACCGGTTTCTCGGCTGAGCAGGCTCTTCTCCCTCTCACTCCCAATCACTCGATCTCTCTCCTCTTCGAGTCGAGCAGTCGATCCGAGCCGAGCTCGAGGTCACTACAGGCCATCGCCTAAACCAAAGTAAACCCCATTTCATCTCTCTTCTTCCGACTAGAGCTTTTGCTCCTTCTCTTATATCTCTTTTCTCCTTTCTTTCACCTCGCATCTCGCGATCTTCTCCTCGTCTCTCCGATTCTTTCTCCTTCATCGTTCTCCTTTCACCTCGACTCTCTCTTCTTCCTGTCTCTTCCAGACCTGGATCATCCACCGACTGCGACTTCAAGGGACTCACAGGCCCTGAACGCTGGAATTTGTCAGGAGAAACTGGTAGCTCGTAGTTAAAATGGTTTTCGACATTCGATGGTGTGTGAAAAGAGATTTGTTGGCGTTCGCATTGAATTCAGTTTTATCATTGACGTTTTTCGCATTACGATTTTATTATTGACGATTACAAATTCTATTACAGGCTTGCGTGTATCTTCATGTTAAAATAATGGCACGGATAACTATGTATCGGCCGCAAAATCAGGTCAATTACATTTTGATATTAGTTCGAGCTTGTGTTTAATTATTTAACAATAAAATATTACACCCACACACACACACACACACACACACACACACACACACACACACACACACACATCGTCCTGTGTAGTTATATACAGTTATTGAATTAAGTACGAAATTGCTATTGATTATTGTTCAATCGCATCAGAACGTTATGGAAAAGTGATTAATAATGTTATTATAGACCTACTATCTGCTATATATTAACAAAATATATTTATAAACTCAATTATTTTCAAATAATTATTGATGATTAATATTAATATGATATATCTTAGTTTTGAAATTAAGCTTATTGTATTTTCAACATTTATGTATAATATATAATTGTTATTTAATTCTTTTTTCTAAATGTAAATGTTTTCTAAATCTGAAGTATTCTAATTAATTGAATGAAAATGTGTGCGTATTTCGGATATTTGTATTCTTTTTTTAGTACATTTTTTAATTTCTTTTTCAATGCATTCACAAATTGCTAGAAGCCTTTTAGCGTTTACATTGAAATGTATAGTATTATGCCACATAATGCATACAATGCTATATTAATTCACTAAATTTACATTTGACATTTCTGACACGACATATTTATTTGGCATTTTTTTCAACATTCCCATTATCATGCGATGTTCGAGAGAGATTTTGTTCGTCTGCATAACGTGATGAAAATGTCATGTGATAAACATGTAAATCTAATTTAACAGATTATGTTACAAATATCTAAAATTCTCTCTCTCTCTCTCTCTCTCTCTCTCTCTCTCTCTCTCTCTCTCTCTCTCTCTCTTTCTCTCAAATCATACGAGAAAACCAACACCAGAAGCGTCAACTAAAAATATCCCAACAAGTGTAACAAGTGTCAAATGTAAACTCTAAAATTTCTGAAGCTTGTTGTGCGTCCCTGCGATCTTCCACACCACCGCCCGCCTTGATATTCCTCTTTCGGCCACTCTCCCGTGCCCTCGCCCCGCAGCCGCGGGGGTGTGAATTACGCATCCTCCTCTCCTCTCCCTTCGGTATCGCGCGTAAGATTACAGCCTGGGATCGAGGCTCCATCCGCCCGTTCGTCCGCTGCTCGAGCAAGCGATCGATCGATCGATCGGCCGATCTATCGGCCCGACCGATCCGGCCAGCGATCAAGCATCAACCTGCTCTCCGGTCGTCCGGGAGGTACCTTCTGGTGAGGTGCGAGATGACCGGATACTCCTTTGTGAGAACACGTCATGTGTAAGGAACCGCGATTGATCGTAAGGCTCCCGGATATCTCTGGATGGCATTATTAAGTGTAACGGCCACTGTATTACGCGCGTAATGATGACACGATCGAATTAAATTTGGGTCGGTGCTCAATCGATACGTATACCTATAATATCAACATTCAGAGGCTCCGGAGAGACGAAATAATTCATAAACACATCAGTGGTGATGTTATAGACAAATGGTCACTGTGATGAGGACAATATTTAATTAAATGTATTTATTTTAGTTATCAATTCTTGAAAAAAAAAATAGTAATTGAAAAACATCTGTCTGCATTCAATTCATTATACAGTAAAGTAGCAACATAACTAATAGATTATGTAATCATTTTGTTCGAATTTAATGAAAAAAATGTAAAATTTGACGTTCAATTTTCTTAAGCTGAAAATAATATGTGTTAAAAAAGGAAGAAAGTTATTATAGTGCGAGGAATTGTGCGACATTCAGCTCGCTTTAGCGCTTCTGCATTTTCTTACTCGCGTTCTTCCACGGCGAGACGCCTCCCTCTATGCGATATATAAATCCCGAGATCCTCAACCGGTTCGCGAGGAATTTACGCAGTAAGAAATGTCGAAATCCGTTCTCTTCTTCTTTCTACTAGTGCGATTACGGTTAGAAGAAACGCTCGGAAAAAGTAGGTAGTTTGTCGATCAAGTGTCTAGGAAATTACGAGATGTTGACGATGTCAATCGATCTTCAATTTCTGCCGATAAAATCTGTCACGGATTATTACATGGATTGATCTTTATTTACAATCACGTTTCTACGAAAGATTATATCAAATCAATAATAATCTAATTTTGTTAATCGCATTTTTTGCGAATTAATTAATTTCCAGAGATGTGCTCACAGACATAATTTTTTATTTTTTGCATTATATGAAGATATCATTTTTTTAGAATTCGATATTAACGTCAACATGATGTTCCTATGTATCAGTCTTTTTACTAAATCTGAAAAAAATCACGTGGTTACATTTAATTCGCCCAACACATTTTTTTCAGATTGATAACTGACCGAGCTTATAAAAATTTTATCGATAGCATTTCTTGCGCTCGCGCGCCGCTAGCTTGCTGGCGTCATTTAGCACGCTCGGCTCTCTCACTGGTGATATACACCCCTGGCGCTCTGCTTTTCTCGCCTCGAAAAAAATTTCCATACTAGATACACAATACGCCCATAAATCACCGCGTTTCACGGAGAGATACCATCGGAGAGCCAACCCCGACTCGAATTTCGCCGCGATCGATTTTACACCGCGACTTTCCACACCCCCTTCCCTAAATCCCAGCTGTATCCTTCGACGCGCGAAATTACATTAAAATAATTTTGCGCGCTCGGGAAACTACGCTTTCTAATTAATGACAAGTTGAAATATGTTTATGCACATAAATTCTTCATAATGTAAATTCATAATGTGTATCGTCTTTCCAAATTTTGCTATCGAAAATGTAGTTTTGTGCAATTTCAATTAATACTGATATATTAAATAAATCATTTATGTTATACTTCCCATGTAAAAATTTACAACTTATCTATCAGTAACTTTTCCCTGATTTTAAAAATAAGAATTATATTTTTATGATAATAATTTTGATTCTAAAACTATGTAGATCCTCAGCAACTACATTAACGATGCAGCAAAATATTTATCCTTGTTTTCTATCATTACAATTCATACTGTAAGTATATTTTTCCTTCGTATCCTAGTAATTTTAAGATATAAATTATTACATGGAAAGAATTACACATCCAAAAGATAATTAAATTTATAATATTAAATTAAATTCATAACATCTAACTTTGACCGATTATTAGCGTTCTCTATCATATTTAATCTAACAAAATTTATTTTCAAATCCAGCTAATTTTAGATACTTTAGCAAAATTGTTCTTTCCATAAAGAGATGATTAAATTAAACGCTTGTTTATTCGTCTCGTTACCTCTTTCCTCTTTCTTCTACGAAGAACGTACGCAAGATACCCAAAAGAATTTTAGATTGATAGCGACTCACCCTCGAAATTTCGCCGATGATAGGCAGCGTTGCGAATTCGCTCTGTACGCGAAATCCGATTATCACTTGGCGAGCGAAGAGAATTGGGATTCTAGATGGGTATAAGATTTACGCGGTAGCACCTTACAAGAACAAAACGCGATAGGGCATACCCGACGACTCATAATATCGATCACCGCGGCGATTTCGCTTGCGTTATCGGCCGTTTTCCACGTACGGCATACGTACGACATCGTTTGGGAAACCCTCCCCTACTTTTTTTTTCTGACAAAAAGATCACCCTCTCGAAATCTGTTCGCGCTCTTACGGTGCTTGCGTAGAAAAACATGCTCATCCACCCTTTCCCGTTCCGCCACCGTGCGACTAACCATTCAATATTTTCAAAAACCAATTTCGCGTTAGAATGTTTGCTCTGGTCTGGTGCACCGTTGGTAGAACGCTGAAGGGACCGGGGGAGGTAGGGGGAGATTGGGGGATCTCGAATATCGGGGGCACGTGTGCTTAACCACGTAGAACGTATACGCTATATGGCCCTAGATATATCTATACGCGCCTAGATCGCAGGGAGAGATGAGAGTGGCCCCGTAGAGTATACCAATAAACGATAATCCGAGCGGCATGACTGCTATCCTCCCTCCTTTCTCCGACCATCATTTCCCCCCTCATTGCTGTGTAGCGCCTGCAACAACGACTCCTGTGCATTTAAAATGGATCGCTCGAGAACGCAGGATCGTTGTTCCTCCAGAGAATCAACGTCCTAGGATGACGCCCTCGTTGGTGAATACGAGGTGGGATTCCTCCTTCGCCATGCCGCACCCTCGAATATTCAATCGAACGCATTAGCGTGGCGGATGGAGCCGCAGGGGGGAGGAGGGTAGTGACTGTGACGGGGAGAGAGGTCAGGACATAATCCTGTAGCCACCACACAGGTTGTTGTGCAACCGACAGATATATGCGTCGACCGGATACGCAGTGTCGAGAAGGGTGCGAGATTATCGTCCGATACTGTATATTTGCGCAACGAGTAGAGCGTGAATAAATCCGTAGGGCGGCAAAAGCGAAGGCGCAGCGGGACGTCGCGCGAGAGATATGTGGATTACGTGTAATTGACAAGAGATATGAATCTGTAATGAGAGAATTCATTATTGAACCGTACTTAGATGGATGAATTATAGCTTTTATTCGATATCGCATCGGCAATGGGGATGAACAGTATTTTCGCGATGAGAAATACAAAATCCGATTTTATACGTTTTGCATTTTTTGTTAAAAAACATTTGTACAGTCGCATTTATTACAATTTTTCTCATATATGTCATTAAAGTCTGTTCTTTTAATTTATCTTTTTCTCCAACGTATACAGAGAAAAAGAGAAAAGCTAAAGGGTACAAAAAGTTCAGTTAGAAATAGATAGACCAATAAACTTATTATTACTTTATTTTTTTTTTTTAGTCCACTTCCTAGATCTAATAATATATGTTTACTTCTATTACTTTCATTATTTTCTTGGTTATTTTATACCGTGTCCATTTCCTATTTGTCGACTCCCGTTCTTTATATTCTTGCGACACATGCAGCCACTTATATTATAGTACGTGTAATAAACTTCGTTCTATGTCTCTCTATCTCAGTTTCACTCGCGTCGGTCCCACGTGCGTCTAATGGCAGCGCGTGTAACATACGCGTCTATGGTACGTAATGCGAATGGTGGATCGTTAAGACTGATGATTGGCGGACGGTGCAGGTTCGAAGATGTCGACATAACTCAGGATCGTTATTATCCAAATATTCGTTGCACCTCGAATATCTCGTACAAGGGATAGAATCGACCATAAAGTCCCGAGAGGAAGTTTCACGTAACTCGAAATTTGAAATTTTCAAGATAAGATAAGAGATGTTCTCCCTCGCCAAAGAGGACATTAAAATTGGCCCTAGAATGTAGGATGTTCATCTTAATATTTATGTAAACCTTCTTATTTCCATCGAGTAGAGACGTCATCATTTCTCTGTATACATATGTCGCTCTTCTATTATTCGAATCAACATAACTAAAGTTTGATTCGATATGTTCACACAGAGTAACACCGAAAATGCTATGCTGTGTTTTTATGTGTTACATCCTAGTGTCTTGTTAAATAAAGATTTTATTTTGTTTTCTTTTTTTCTGAAGACACAAAATTACGAATTTTACTATTAATCGTCGATTAAAAATTTTTCAATTTAATAAAGGTAATAAACATTGATAAAAAATTTTAATAAGAAATTTTTTTTTAATACCAGTAACATTATTATTAACTCGACGATTAATTAATTTAAATGTAAGAATATTATTTCAGTTTATGATTATGTTTCAAGTCCGACAAACCAAATTGGGCGCACAGTCTATGGCACTGATATTTGTATATTTACATATGAATTGTATAGTATTTATATATTCGCATATGAATATTATTAAGCACCAAGAGTTACTTTGACCGAAAATTACTTTCTTTTTCTTTTTATGTGTTTAAAACTTCGGTTCTATTTCACTTATTATTAACAAGTACTGACTTGCATTTTGATGTTGTTTTTGTTTTTCATATTTTCAGTATTTTCACCCACCACAGTCAAGAGCGAATTTTATTTTTTTATTAATGAATTAAATATTGTTATATGACATGAATTACTTTGATCACTGTGGATTTATGCGGCAATACTGAATAATAGAGTAACATTGTAGTATTATAAATGATCTTAAAACAGTTCTACGTCGTTCATTCATCTCGATATCGAAAAATATTAAATTCACATGGCTCTTCAAGTTACCTGTAAAGTACATTCGCAAAGCAAGAACTGATTGACAAAAGAATGGAATATTTTTCTTTCTGTCGAGGAGGAAAGGCTCTTCTGTCTCACATGTAACATTCCATGCGAAAACTTTCTTTCTCTACAAGAAGGACAGTGGAAAAGTGGTTTACCAATATTCCACTATGCCCAAGAATAATATTCGCATTTGAAATTCGCAAGCATTCTAGTGGCAGCGAGTGACGTCGAATTAGAACGCTCGAAAGTATCGATACTATCCGATATCCTCCTCAGAGATGCCAATAGTTTGGATCGCTTCTTGACAACACGTTAACCGCCGTGAATTATTCCGACCTTTTGATGCATCCAATATATTACGATGCAGCTTTATACCTGCATGTGCGAATATGATTGAAAACTTGAAGATTAATTAGTAAATCCTTCTCCAAGCTGGGTTTAAAAATGTTTTTCTGATGTTTTAAACAATTTTAGAGAAAAAATTAGGACTGTGGCAATAAAATACCTTCTTTAAAAAATTAATTCTAGAGAAAATAATATGTATGTCAGTATTTCCAAACCATATTTTGGAGATGTGAATAACCGACACAGAGTAGTTCCCGCAACGACACTTCCACCGACGTGCTGATAACGGAACGTGTCTAACGCGCTTCCTCGTGCAATTAGCGAGGATAATTTCGGAGCTTGCTACAGTATGCTCTCTCGTTCGACGAGGCACTAAAAGCAGCTATTTGGCGAATGCGCGATGAACTCTCCTTGTTCTCGCATACAGACTACGAAATGTACCTTAGAAGTTCCGTTGGATAACCATTGTGAGAAATTATCGACGCAGCTGTCATATTAGTTATTCTAATTTTTTAATAAAACATGGCAATGGTAAACACGTGACAAAGCGTTGGAAAAATATTGAAGCGTTTTACCAGGATAATTTATTAAAATTAATGTAAATGTATAAAGCGGTTCATGATATTTGTTTCTTTTTTGAAAACTAAGATGGACAAATACACTACGTTCACTTTTTATTTGATTCTGCATTTGGATTTATGTTTCTTTTATACCCAAGATATATCTGAAATATAATCAATGCGAAATAGTTTACTTAAAGTAACTTAAGGTCCAATTAAACTTTAACCACTCTTAACTCAACAAGCTTTGCAAAAAACGAGGTTTATTCGAATTTCCTTCAGTAAGATTCCGAAAATCCTATGGATTTTCAAAGGACGTGCTCCTTTCTTAATTCAGTCGGGAAAGAAAGGCTTCACGGCGAATTTGCCGGCAGTTTCACCGATAGGTTTCTCTCGGGCGAAGTCGCGTAAAGAAGTTTCACGATCTGGATAAAAATACGCTGGCGACGCTTGCACGTTATATTTCACGGGGACGCGGTGATCGAAACAGATCGGTTCCTGACCCGAGGCTACTCTTTCTCTCTCTCTCTCTCTCTCTCTCCCCCCCCCCCCCCCTTTCTCACGAAGTTCCAAGCGCCGTTTGAAAGTCTAATTTTACGCGAGTCTTCGCACCGTCTCTACTGCACGCGTACCCGCGTCTTCTCCGCGCGTCCATAAACGAAACCGACGCGACGGACCTTAAACGATTTACTTCTTTCACTTGCTAATGATATTGCCAGACTCGCCGCGCGCGGGAAAAGTCCCAGCTGCGATCGCATCGTTCCGGAGTACTTACGGAAAGTCCGGCGCCCAACGAATTTCTCACAATTCATTCAAGTGTCTGTTGAATATATTGAGGTAGCAGTAATAAAAATACTTCATTGGTATTATATGTAAAGCTTCTAGGAAGATAGGGGAAAACTTGAGCAGGTCACTTGCAAAATAAAATTACGATGTGCTCAACGTTTATTTATGCCACTCTTTTTAACCATCTGTTTGTTACAAATTAATACGTAATTATAAGATCGTCCCTGATTTCAGATTTAGTGCAATTACAGTCTATCGCACAAGAGCGTATTCATTAATTTGCAAGAAGGTTTATTAGAGAATTAAATTTAAAAAATACACCATGTACCATTATTTTATATTCCATAGCCTATTTCGTCATTGCTCAATATGTCGTCCACTCTTCATTATTTTTCATTAGTGTTTGATTAACTGACAATTTCTAGGCATGTTTTCGACTGTTTTAGTTTTCTAACGTAGCTGAAGAAAAGCGATTTTATATTTATTGAACCTGATGTGACTGTTTCGCGATTATATATACACTTTTTCTAAAACTTTCTCTTCATAAACACTCAATTTTTTTCGATTAAATTCGCATCAGGAGACTACTAATCAGATCATAGTTGTGATGCTATTTTAAGATTTCAGAAGGTATAGCTAGTTGTCACGATATAATGAATAAAATGGAGACTGAAGAACATATTAAGCAATGACGAGGTAGATCAATATACTCAAAAAATGGTATATATTTTTAAATTCTCATAAATCTTCTACTACCTAAAATGATATACATCTTTTTAAATTCTCATAAACATTTTTGCTAATATAATGTACAAGCTCTTGTAAAACAGACTGTAAATCTTTCAGAAGCAGTCGTCGTCTCTACTTCTGAAAGAAAAGATGTGGTGATATGAAACAACTCGTAAATGCTTTTCTACGAGCATAACGAAATAATCACGCGTATAGACGATTACATGAATAGCGGTGTCTGTTCACGGGTGAGTTTTTTAAAAGTTTAAAGCACGCAGTCTGTTCGCGGCTTATCTAGTGAGCCGGTCAGTCAATCCTTCGTTGGCGTAACTCGAAGCGGCGTAAATTCTGAACTTAGAACGGTGGTTGATCTCGCACGAGGCGGTGCGGTCATGTCCAGACCGATGGAGGAATGCGAGGTGGCCATCTTGAACAGTGGGGATAACCCGCTTCCCCCCTTCTAAGGAGGCCCCGAGGATTCTCCTCGCACATATCCACATTGGAGGGGCTCTCCTCGCATACTGCGGTTGCCTGTCCATCGCTCTCGTCCATCCGCATGTCCGTGCACAACCTGGCACAACGTACACAACGCACTACGTACACACGTACACATGTACACCTGCATTGATTGGCTTTACACACGCGAGCGCCGATGTCACAATAATTATTAAAGCATAAATCTTCAACGTCATAGCTGCAGTTTGCGGTCCCAGCAAGCGCATTTGCGCGCATACTTTTGTGCTATGCGATTATATCGAGAATACCTTATTGAAAACGTTGAAATTAATTTCAATTAGAAAAAGTAGCGGCTAATTTATCTTTAGAAACTGATAATATATGATAAAACTATAATTGTGACTATTGATAAACGGAAGTAAAATTAAATCGACGTCATTGATCTCCTACATTGCACGAACGTTCTATTTGCGACATTTTCAGCGTCGATATTTTTAGCGTACTGCAGCTAAAATTAAAATCGCCGACAGACTTTGCCAGGATATCGATTACATCGACTGCTATTTTCATATAAGAGCGATACCAATGATCATCGGCTCGCGAGGAAGCACATCAGTATGATCGAGAAATAATATCAAGAAAAACAATTTTTAACAGAAATAATTTCACGAGAAAATCTTTTTACAAACGAAAATAATCCAAAACTATTTTTGTAACGACAATAATATATCCTAGAGAAATAATATCACAGAAATATATTATGGAAAAATGCTTTTTATTAAAAAGCATATAGCTAGTATCAAAGATATCTTTTAAATAATATTATCCATACGTCAAAAATTTAGTACTATTATACATAGCGCATTCTTATAAATAAAGATACCAAAAAATATTCTTCAATCATTTATAGCGAATTCGATTGTATTGTATTAGTGTGTACTAAAAACTGTTTTGAGTGTAAAAATAAAATGCAAATCTTGCACAATAAAATGTCCAATATATATTTTAGGAAATACTCGTAATAATTTAACTACATAGTTAACAAGAAACAGCATGATGAAGATTTTGCAATTTAATATATTAGGTGTTGGAATTAATTCGTAGCGTTTTACAAGTGATGGGAAGTACTTTCATTAATGTATTTTTTAATGCTCATGTGAAATAAATAACATTCTTTCATTAAAAAACGCTACGAATTAATTCCAACACCTAATATATTGTTTATGTTAAATATAAATTTTTACGTCAATTTGTATACCAATTTGTGCATCAATGCGTATTAATGCGTTTCACCGAAATCACTACATTAATATTTTCTTACATCATTGCATATAATATTAAGTAGATGCGTTTTGCATATGTATTGTTACAGCACACAGTCTGTAGGTCTTTTTTAAGCCTATTCTAATCGCTATTTCATTTTCGCAAATTGTAAACTTTCGTTGATTTTATATTGACCAATTCAATTACAGCCTCTCCCGCTGAATTTCGTGGCGCTGCTCATATAATACTATCCAGAGTAATTTACTACGACAGTAGGTAATACGTAATAGTAGGTAATAAAAGTTGCAATATCGCTCGTGCCAGCGTATACTTTGATATACAGCGTACAATCCGGCGCCGCGAACGGTCGCAGGAGTCGTTAAACGTAAATGGCCGGTACTTCCTTCGTTTGTGCAAATTCGCAATAATGGCTGGCCGGAATCAGATTTCATAGGGAATTTCACCACTCTCCGCCCGCCCTTTTTCCCACCGTCACTTCGCGGTTCGAACTTTTTATCAGACGCGACGAGAAAGTTTTCAGAAGCCGCGGCTCCAATGGTGGTCGTCGGGAATGCAGCTACTCTTTCTCCGTCGAATATTGGCCAACGCCAATCAGGCCGCGTAAAAGTTACGCGAAAAATTCTACGCCGGGATTTCACGGAAATTTCATAGGTCCGATAGATCGATCGTGGTGCACCGCGAACGACTTTTGTAGACGGTGGTCCAAAAGTGATTCCACAAACTGATATAATTTTATTACATTTTCACCTCTCATTAGTTTCGTGGTTTATTATATAAGCCACACATTTATTATTTTAAGTTTGGTCATTTATTATTATTATAAAATATAGCGAGAAATATTCATTTTTTGATGGAATAGTAATTAATGAAAGGAATGAAAGGGTAAACGGTTGAAAAGTTTGAGCTGTGAAGAGATTCTGTTTTCTAATGAACAGTATATCGCTCGCGTCCGAAGGTATCTCAACTCGCTTGACAGGTGCGATGTGAAGACAGATGTAATATACGTTACACGATTATGACACATACGAAACTTACTGTCATACATAGAGAACCCGGCATTCCGCGTCTGATGCCGACGTCGTTTTTCCCGCTCCTCACGTAAGTCGGAACTGCGCCTCCCGTTGCGTCGAGTCGGCACTAATTAAGAGTTGTACCTAAATGAGCCTACATTGACGTAGCTAAAATTTTTCATACGAGACAGGTTTGAACGCAACCAAAGCTTTTTTCACAGTAACACACACGGTTTTGCTGAAGTATTTTAAAATTTATGAAATAACTAAATACAGATTATAATAATTTTATTACATTAGCAAAATAATTATATAAAACGCTCACAAACTGGTTACTAGAATGTTAGAAGGTTTTATAGCATTGCTCGTCATACTTGAGTTTCCTTAAACACAATTATTTTGATTAAAATTTTTTTTCAACAATATTCAGCCATCTTACATATATTTATAGTTTTTTTTAGATATTTTAACAAAATTGTTCTTTTTATCTAGTCTATATTATATTTTGGTCTCAAAAAATAAAATTAATTTATTAGGAAAATGTAAATTCAATCTCAATTCATATCGTTTCACGGTAATGTCAACACGAGTGCGAAATAATATGGTTTAATTAAGCATTTGTATTTTAGTAAAGTTATCTCGCGGCAACGATAATAAACCACCGGAAGGAAAAATAATTTCTTCTGCAAGTTACAGTCGCATTTCCGCACGCTTGAGGCTCACGGTCGCGATCGCATCCGCCGCTAAGCGCATCCCTGGTCCTAAATCAAGATACGTCCCGCGTGGCGTGCTCGACCCATACAAAGGCATCTGAAGATCATCGTGCCTCGACCCGATGCGTTTCACGCATTCTCGCGTGCGCCCTTCGGCGCGATACGATGGCCGCCGCCGCGTTGCACGTTTCTCTTCTCCTTTATACGCTGTGGACGGAGGCGCTAATGGCGAGCGTCTCGCTTTCTTGCTGGTTGGCCGGTTTCTCCGCTTGCTCTTCTCTCTTTCTCCCTCTTTATTTCTCTCTCTCTCTCTCTCTCTCTCTCTCTCTCTCATTCTCTTCCTCGAAGAGTCCTCTCGAAGAACTCCGGTCGTTATCTCGAAGAAAATTCCCTTTTCTCGCCCGCGACCGAAGAAATTCCACCGTGCACGTCGATTACTGGCGAACGGGGGTGGCAAAACGTGAGTGTGGGACGTTGGTCGGAAACTAGGAAGAGAAGGGCAGGGGAGCCACGAGAGTAAAAGTGCGCAACGTGGCTGGAAGAGAAATTGCTTCGTTTCCGAATCCACTGTGTGTGTTCTGACTTGATTGGCCCCCCTCTTCGTTTAACCCGCCTTCCTTACTGTTAGATAGGCGTCCTCCATCTTTGGCACTTTGGCTTTTGCGAGAGCAGAAGAAAAAATACGAACCTATTTTCGGAAACCCGTCGTCTCCTTTCCGATTAGATGTCCGTGCACGAGCTGCAGGATAAGACCGGAAGTATCGTCGGAGTGGAAAAAGGCGCCGCAAAAAAAGACCAAAGCGCAAGAAATACAGGATGTGAGATAACGATATTTCCATTGGGTTTTCGATTGCGGGACTTCATTGCAATTTTGGATCCTGCAATCCGATAGAAACCTGATACACATTTATAAGAGAAGTTAACTTACTATTTTTCTCATAAAACGTTTAATTCTAATATTGAAGTGATATGAACAACTACGTGTACCATTAAATATGTAATTAACACGTCAGCATTTTAAGAGATGATGATACATTAGCAGCTGCGTTCAGCTGAAAAAGCGATTTTACAATTTTGTAAGCTTTCTTTAATATAATTGATTATACATTTGAATTTTGAGATATTTTATATACTTAAAGGCAAGAATCAAACATATTATAAAATTTCTCCCATTTTTTCTGCTAAATGCAACCATTGTTTTTTATAACATTCCTAATATGTTCAAAATTGTGTTTTGTAGATACGAATTTTTACAAAATACGTTATATAAATACGTTATTGATATAAGTAAAAGAAAAATGATTAAAAAATGACATCGACAAAGATTGCAATTAAAAATTTATTTTATTTTATTTTGTATCAACCGTATAAATTTATACTATCTGTAGAATCTATTAAACATGGCATTAATTCTATCAATACTATTCTGTAACATCATAATGCAGCCTCTTTGTACAAAATGTTAAATCCTACACGGACTATTTGCGTGAAGTATGATTTCATTATCTACAAACCGTCAGATCGTCATTACTTTTTTGTGTGTCATCGGAATATTTGCTGTTGTAATTTGAACAACAGTTTTAAGTTACGAATATGTACAACACCCGCGAAATAAATGCTCACATGAATCACTAATTGCGTCCCTTCTCCTTCGCGGCAATTCTTTCGGTACGTTTCGGATAAGATTCAGATAAATAACGTTTGAGTAAGTCTCATACCGATTTATCGGCGAATCATGATCGTTCCAGTTTAATTGCTTCTCTGCATGATAAGTTGTATTACGCTGCACTTTGTTTTAAATCAGCATTGCAAAGGCTTCTGAATCAGAAACGTGTAGCGCGATTAGTGTCTTTTTTCCAGATTTCTCTTTGCTTCTATTTATTGATAGATTTATTTGCTAAGCCCGAAATATACATGTTCGCAAATAGCTATGTTATGTTACGTATGGTGAAGTTTAAAAATGCGCATAGTAAAAAAGAGTGAAGCAAAATTGATCGATAATGAGTTTTACACTCCGTGTTAAAGTGGTTCTTTAATAAAGTATCGAACATTTGGGATGCCTCACCTTTACCTAAAAATCATAAATATTTATATAATTCAGACAAAACATTAAAACTACGTGTATATCTTATCTATCTTAACTAAGTTATACGTTAGAAGTTACATTTTCAATATTTTTTTCTCTCTAATTTCATTGTTAATCTATTCTAGAATTTTGCACACGTCAAATTTGATATTTCAATTTTATTACAAAAAAATTAGACATTTCTAGAATAACTCGATTTACTAAAGAATCAAAGGTTCTCAAAAATATTGTTTGTCTAATATAAACAAAAAAATGGAACTTTTTATGTTTTATTTAGAGTGTGTCTGAATTATATACATTAAAATATTAAAATAAAATTTTAACTTTGAAATGAAAGGTTTGATTATTAACAATGTATAATTTTACATAAATATAATGCGACATAATGATACCGTCCATAAATAAAACATTTAATAATGGTCCGATAAATTCATGAAAGTTATCTCTTTAATCTTCCAAAATTCGCGATATCACATGAGAACGATGTTCGCTCACGATCGACTAGGTTCGACAATTCAAGCGTGATTTGCATCCGGCTATTAATTAAGCAGGCCGCGAATAATTAGGTCGCGGCGAATAAATTTGGTTTATCTCTAATTATCCTGGCGAGAGTCCCATTCAAAGGACCCGAGGCGGGCACGACGCGTATTATTAGCATCACTCGGTGTCTATAAACCCAGTAACGATCGTCCAGTTTAATTGCCACTAAAGCAACGGTTGAAAGGAAATTAACGCCCAAATGCGATTCTTTCATCGCCCCTTTTCGTCACCGGCCTAAAGTGCTTTGCTCGTCCTTAAGCTCGTCTTTAAAGCGTTGCGCTCTGATGTATAAACGCTTTTTTATCCGTACGCTTTCTAATTAAGAACGATGACTTTTTATCGCGCAAGTGAATGCGCAATGCGATCAAAACGCAATAAATATAAGACGATATTTCTTCGAAGTTTTAAACAGAGTTCTTCAAGAGTTCTAACGATTATTATATTATCAATATTCAAACCAATAAAATAACGAAATAACTGAGTTCTATAACACAGAAAGAATGATTTCGCTGAAATAATAAATTTAGGTAGATAGATTTGAAAATAATTTTGTTCAATTAACAAAATAATTCTGTAGGAAAATCAAGTACTACAAACAGTGCTGTACAAAATTTAGACATTCGAGCATTCAGCTCTACATAATTATTTTGATAGTTTAACCAAATTATTTTCTGAACTGTATTTAACTAAATTTTTACTTCAGCAAAACCGGTCTTTTCATGTAATGATTTTTTCTGGATCAAATTTTTTTTTTAATTTCTACGAATGAAATTTTTTTAGAGATCTATTATTTTTTTAAGAATTCTGGATAGTGCCTGAAATTCCAAAAAGTATTAGAACTCTCAAATTGATATTATTGATAAAAAAGTTATGATTAATTTTCTTATATGAAAAGTGTAGTTTATGTTCATATATTTTTGGATTTTTTATTTACACATAATGGTTAAAACTTTTTTCAGAACATGTCACGAACTCCACAAACTCTTTAGGGAAGAAACAGACTCTATTAATTATATCAAAATTCTAAAAATGGGATACTAGCTTCATAGAGGTCGCAAATTTCACTTTCAAACTTTGCACGATGTAAATACAGTTTAAAGCCCGACCTTCTCAAAACCAAGTCTTTGATCTCAAGAGCAAAACTTCACAAACTCCGAAGTATATTCTGGAATGGTGAGCGCGAACACGCCGGTTCATAGATCTCGATGACGAAGGGGAAGAGATGGGAAGGTAGATCTACCGGTTTGATTAACCGGCAAGAAGAATAAAGAGACAGAGAGAAGAAAGATGGGAGAAAGGGAGAGCAAGCGAGTGAGGAAGAAGAATGGACCAGCGAGGAAGCGAATACATCACGATGAAGCGAGATGAAGAAGAATAAGACTAGTAAAACCGAGAGAGAGAGAGAGAGAGAGAGAGAGAGAGAGAGAGGGGGGGAGGAGAAAAGAGAACAAGTGAGAAAAGACGACAAAAAGCTGTACTGCTTTAAGAGAAAGAGAAGGAAAGGAAGCAGAGGAAGAAGGTGTAGGAAGAAGATACAAGAAAAGAAGCTTCATATTGAAAAGACAGCTTTGCTCCACGAACAGGATGAAGGGAGAGTTGAGAGCACCAACGGCGCTAATGAATGTTTAGTACGCGGAAAGGCGAATCCCTTTTTTTTCTACTTTCCTCTCGCATCATCCCTCCATCTTGCCGTCTTTTCTCTACGAAAGGCTATCGCGAGTGATCGGTCGGCTCTCCCTTTGGGTCATTAGTTCGGCCGCGTGCCACTTTTCTGGGGCACCAGTTCGTAAGAGGCCGCTTTGACGAATAAAGGGAGGATGAGAAACCCTTCGTTACTGATGCTTGCGAATCGCCGTGAAGAAATACATTGACATACTTCCTTCCGGATTGCTACCCTAGAACGTGACGTCGCGACGCGATGCACGTCTGGAATGCATTACGGCGTGACGTCAGTCTATTTTTTGATCTATTAGAATAGCACCGACAATGACAGCTCGGAGAAACTTATCAAAGATTACAATGAACATTTGCACATGAATGGTGTGCGTTTTTTCTTTTGTTTTGGAGAAGCATCGAGTTGTGATAATTGCGTCGCTATGATCCTTTGCACCTGAGCGCAATGCATTCGCTAACAAGCTTTGCTGTAGATTATTTTTATATATTTTGTATAATCGATTTCCTGAATGAATGTAAAGAGAAACAGAAATTCATAATTCAAGATTTATCGGATGGATATAATTCTCAATATTTTGATATCAAGACTAACTCTAACTACCATGCTGAGTAAATAGATAAAATTGTTAAATTTTAATAGATAAAATTGTTTAAATTTTTGCAATACTTGAAATAAAGATAGAGATATGCACAAAATATTTATCTTTATTTTATTTATTATATTTTATAAAGTGTCTTTAATAAATTGTAAGTAATAATCTTATTTTAGTTTGTGTGTGATAACAATATTGTTTTAATTGCTATTTTAATCTAATAGATAAATATAATTTTTTAAACAATTGATAAATAATTTGAGAATTTAATTTATTTGAACTATTAAGTAGATCTAATAACAAAAGTTTTAACGTATAATTACAAATACATACGTGCATATATATATATATATATATATATATATAAAATTAAAATTATTATTAGATTAAAAATGTAGATTTAGGAATTCATATATAAAAGAAATGACGTAAATGCCACAATGTATAATACACATCGCAAGAGTGACATGCGCTTCGCATAAGGCATAAAGAGGCTATGACCTCTCAATGTTCGTCGATCTCTCAATGCGAAGCCACCGCTGTTTGTTCACTGTCCATGCCAACAAGCGTGAGGTTATTAATTATCATTTGACGCGCGTCGATGAGGATGGAAGAGACTGTCCAATTAGTCGAAGGGTACTCGCGCACGCTCAGCGTTATATTCCGCAAATCGATGCGATTTCCGACATACGTCAGTCAATAAATTGCCGTGAAAAATAAGAATAGTTTATAAATTAACGCAATTCTAAATCGGAATCTTAATCCATTTGTTGCACTTTTCGATAATTCAAATTTCTGAAAGTTTCGTTATTAGCAAATATAAGATAAAAAAATTTATACAAAAATTTTTTATAGTATTTTGATAAAAACAAATGTTCTATTAAAAAAATATATTTTAAGAATTTCAAGTATTGCAGATTCGAGAAGATAATCAATAATGCTGGTTGTACAAATATTAGGGCAAACCAAACGTTCGTAATTGTAAAAAATTGTAATATAGATGTAAGTCTCCTTCGCCTAATAGAGGAGCACATCGAAAGGTCAGCACGATGTTTTCCGCGTAATTAAGTCGCCCTGTTACTCGTCAGCGATATCGAACGAGTACTCGAAAACTTCTTCAGCGGGTCCTTCGAAGTTGGAGGGCTCCGATAGTCCTTCCAGATTACCGAAGACGTTCGAATTTCGAGATGATCTTAACCAGAGGCCCTTTGTGCTCTTGTTCCAACCGGTGACCACCGTACTTCAGTCGAGGGGTATTTAATAGACACAAAAGATGTCCTGCTTTTCCGACGTCTTTTCAGGCTTGCCGACAGCGTCGT